>BQNB010036645.1:0-49728 GCA_026074375.1 Tanacetum coccineum | reverse complement strand
GTACTCAATTGACTGTCTTCTATGACAAAGTACCGATTTACTGTGATTCACAAAGTGCGATTGCAATCTCGTGTAATCCGGTACAACACACTCGAACAAAACACATTGATGTTATGTATCATTTTATCAAGGATCATGTTGTAAAAGAAACAATAGAGTTATATTTCGTTGGTACTGAATATCAACTTGCGAATTTATTCATGAAATCTCTGCCTGAAGCTCGATTTAAATTTTTTGTCGAGAAGTTGGGTATGATGAGTCGTGAAACATAAATTCTTTACCGCGAAATGTTTTTGTTAATAAAATTTAAAAAATACAAAAAGATTTTCTTTTATAAAATTTTGGAGAGACAAAAAGATTTTATTTTATAAAAAATTTAGAAAAGACAAAAAAATATTTTCCTTCATACCAAATTCTAAGAAAACACAAAGAAGATTTTTTGGTTTTTATATGGCTTTCGTATAATTCAGTATGAAACCCGAACTTCATTTGATGGCTTGTGTAACAATCAGTGCACAACCTTGCTTAAAGAAAAGAAAAGTGTACACATAAGTGCATTATCTTTGAAAGAAAGAGAATTTTCTTTGACTTGAGTTCATTGATACATATTTTTCCAAAATCTTTATGTGGTTTCTTAAAAAATAAAATCAAGTGTTTAAAAAGTCAATGATCTCTAGTAATGAGTTACAATCGATCGTGAATTTAAAATGTGGTAACTTCAAGAATAAAATCAATTTTAAAGGGTCATTCAAATCGATGTACTCTTTTGTGAAAAGTTTCTAAAGAAATCGAAAGGACTCAGAAGGAAAAGAGGAACTCCCTCATAAGGTTTATAATCGAAGATACGGTATTTTTCGAGGGGGAGTGTCCGTATGTTTTGTTGAAAAAGTTTTCAGAAAGTTAAGGAAATGGTAAATTGTTTACATTCATCTTAACATATCCGTATTTTGTGTTTTTAAGAGCTTTTATGTTAAAGAATGTTTCTCTGCATAGAGTGAAGGGGAGTGTCTTTAAAATGATTGAAACCCCTTTTTTTTTACAAAGATCAAAATTTTCTTCTCATATGATGTTTGTGAGAATGACGAAAAACAGAGAGATTTTTTAGAGAAAAATAAAATGAGAGAATTGAGAAATCATATACTTGAAAAAATGAAAGTATATATCATGTACTTCAAAAGCAAGAACAACACATGAAAAGAAAAAGAGAAAAGTATGCAAGAAAAGAAATGTCACCGCATACAAAAACAGACAGAGTGATTGTTCTACATTTTCTTGATATTATCAAAATCTCATGATACGAATTTTACGATTTTCATCATGGTTTTCACGGACATTCTTTCTAAAGGAATTATCTTGGCGTATGTTTGTGTTCATGATGGTGATTTAGCTACTCCCAAAAATACTCCTATGCATCTCCAGAACTAGAAATGATCTACCACGGAGTCTTCCTTCCAATTTAGTAAGTTAGGTCTAGGTGATGGAGTTTGAGTGTAAAATCAACAGTTCGAATGCCAAAAGGACTTAAGTGATAAATCTTTGAATGAAAAAGAATGAACGAAAATGATAAAGTTGTCAAAAGTGACAAAAATATGATGAAGAAGAATTAAATGATAAGCAAAGAAAAAGGTCAGAGTTGAAAAGTGAGAGGCTTATAAGAAAAGATGAAGTGTGTTTCTCCTAAACTAGGATAGAAACCGAGTCAACTTATATGCTATTGGATTTCATTCGTTGATTTCTGGTACTAATGTAGACATCATGGACCCAGTGATGCAAATGCACAACCCCTCCTAGCCAATCAAGTACTTCTCAAAAAGTATTTGTTTCATTCTCACGGAGATTTAACGCATAATCTATCGACTTCTCATTCCGAGAATGTTGATATTGAATAAAGGACATTCTGCTCCAGTCCTTGCTTACTAAAAGTGCACAAGAGTCTAGAGCCAATTTGATATTCAATGAAATATATTTAGGACATAAAAGTACGTTTGTATTAAACATCAATGATACAAAAGGTAAAATGATATATGTCTTTGTGACATTGCATGTCTATGTGACATTGCCAGAACATTCTGGAGTAATACTATAAAATAGTATTCACAATGATCGAATGGAAATCCTACCAGTGCTAACGTCATGCCAACGCTGAACGTAGGTCACTATTTGAAAATGATTGCTTAATGATTCAAATAAGTGTTAACTAGTAATCTATGTGATCTAGTGGTTATGTGTTTCCCAGGGTAACACAACACTAAGTTCACAAGATCAATGCTTCTTTGGATTATGATCATATTTCCGCATCCTTATCATCGAGATATTGATTTGATCATATTTTTCAAAATAACATTCATCGGGAATTTTCAAAGCATGATCTTGTGATGTATGAACTTCATGGTTAATGTGAAAGATGGTTCTTACTTTGATAATTTTATTTTGAAACAATAAAAAGGAAATTGGCCCAATTGCAAACCCCGCTACTTACTAAACTTTCTAAAAATAACTTTTCATTTCACATTTCACTTTCTATATTTAGAAAGTCTACTATAACTATCCAAATTTTACTCACTTCACTTATTTCCAACACGATACATTTCCTATAAACGCTTAACACAAAATCATCCAACTATTAACGTAGCATTACACGCAATACGCCCTACCTTTCCATATCACTAAACTGAACAAATGGAATACTTCATCACCAAAACACAACATGCACTCAAAATGAGATTATCATACAACCTCAAAATGATTTTCATGCACAATATTCAAACCACATAGCCACATAATAAACACATATCACACAAGGGAATCAGACAAACGAACTCTTAGCCATATCTAAAGGCATCACTAACCTGATTAAATCACGGATGTCACAGTATCCCCTCCTTGAGGAAATCTCGTCCTGAGATTTAACTAGCAGGCTCAACAACTCGGTCCACGAACAACTGTGGATACTTAATCCTCATCTGGTCTTCGTGTTCCCAAGTAAACTCAGGACCACGTTTTGAATTCCCTCCAACTTTCACAGGCGCTATCTTCCTACGTTTTAATTTCTCGATCCATAATCTCTACATGTTCCTCGACAAAACGAAGTGTCTTGTTTACTTTACCTATATCCAATGGCACATTCAAACTAGCATTCGACAACACTTCTTTAGATTTGACACATGAAAGGTGTCATGCACGCTATTCAACTCCTCAAGTAACCTCAACCTATAAGCTACAAGGCCAATCCTTTCAAGGATCTCAAACGGTCCTACATATCTCGGTGCTAACTTACCCTTCTTTCTAAAACGAACTACGCCCTTCCAAGGCGTCACCTTTAACAATACACGATCTCCCACCTCAAACTCTAACGGCTTACGCCTATAATCAACATAGCTCTTTTGACGATCTCTCGCCGCTTTGGGCTTTTCCTTTACCAACACTACCTTATCAGTCGTTTCTTGTACTAACTCAAGTCCAGTCAAACTACTCTCTCCAATCTCTGCCCATAGAACAGGCGACCTACATTTCCTTCCATACAAAGCTTCAAACGGAGCACACCGAATGCTCAAATGATAACTACCACCAAAATCGATAACACATGCCCTCATTATATCTTCCAAAGTCTGAATCATACGTTCACTTTGTCCATCCGCTTGAGGATGCTAAGCAGTACTCAAATCCAATCGCGTCTCTAACACTTTCTGCAGCGTCTGCCAAAACCACGAGGTAAATCATCCATCTCAATCTGAGTTGATCGTCACCAGAATTCCATTCCTTGCTATTATCTCATCAATATAAATCCTTGCCAACTTCACATCTTGCAATCTTCTTGTATAGCTAGAAAATGAGCTAACTTGGTCAGTCTATCGACCATTACCCAAATCACATCATACTCACTACTTTGACCTTGGAAATTTAGTGATAAAATCCATGGTGATTCTATCTCATTTTCACTCAAGTATCTCAGGCTGTTGCAGCAAGCCAAAAGTCTTTGACATTGCAGCCTTCACCTCTTAAATAAATCTGACAATTGCTAACATAGGTAGCTATATCCTTTTCTATACGTGGCTACCAATACATGTCTCCAAGGTTATAGTACGTCTTATTCGCTCCCAGATGTACCAAATACCTTGATGTATGGGCCTCATCCATTACACATCCTACCAATAGAACCTAAATTTGATCCATAAAGTACAAACTCTCGTCTCATTTTCTTTTCATCTATGGATCTAAACCATGTAGCATTTCTACGAGTATGTTCTCTTGCTTGAACTCCTCACTTTGGTCTGCCAGTATCATTCCTCTTACTCGTCTTGATTTCACTCTCTCCTTTCTACTCAATGCATCACCCACTACATTCGCTTTATAGGAGTATCACACAAATCATTCTTCAATGTCTGAAAAGCCTCTTCTTGTTCTATGCTCCACTCATACTTCTGATTCCTCTCAGTTAGGGAAGTAAGGAGGTTCAACAATCTTAAAAAAATTGCAATGAACGTTGGTAGTAACCTGCTAATCCTAAGAACAATCATCTAATTCCTCACTGCCTCACTCTTACTTGAGTCCACGTGAATACGTTATGGTTAACTACGTGACCAAGAAAATACACTTCTTCTAACCAAAACTCACACTTAGAAAACTTAGCATATAGCTTCTCCTTCCTTAGTGACTCTAACACTAACTTCAGATGAACTTCATGTTCCTCCTTCGACTTTGAGTAGGCCAGAATTTTAACACCCCCATTTTGACAAATATAGCAGTGGAAGCTAATCTGGGGTATTACTTCATAGTACAACAGTCAAAATCATAGAAAACGACTCATAAAGAGAAGTTTTTAGAAAATTTAGTTATCATTCATTTATTTATCAGAGTTTTACAAAAAGAGAGGTCCCTAAATCTAGAAACATAAAGTTTGAATGATAAAAGTTTAGCCATCTTCAAGTTCGTGCCACTCCATGCCATATGTTGCTTAATTACCCGAGATAAACATGCTAAAAAGATCAACACAATGGTTGAGTGAAATTCATAGGTTTATGATAAATAGTTTGAATACAAGTCATCATAACAGTGGGTTACGTTGTTATACACCCATAATAGTAATAATTGCAATGTAGATACAATTATCATAGAAAACAGTATTATTGCCCTAAGCTCATGACACCGAAGCCTTGGAGAAAAACAATAATCACAAGTATTGCCCCCAATTGTGCCTAAGCCAAACTGCCCTCATAGATATTCCAAATGAATTATGTTTGTTACCAAAAGTACAGGTATACCACGGGGAGTTCAGTCCCAATAGATCTATCACAGCATCCGCGTTACTCCGAAGATGTAATTTAAACAGTTCATGATAGTGAGGTCTAATGGCCAAAGTATGGACCTTAGGGTGAATAATGCATCAGGATAGCATACAATAGAAAAATACTTGTAAACAAGGTTTATAAGCATGTATCTCCCCCTCGCGGTATTTTATGAAATATTTTAAAGATTAAAATGTGAGCTATGAACTCACCTTAACAGGGTGAATCTGATTGATGGCAAAAGATATCAAATGAAAGGTAACGGCCTCGTCACGCAACCTGGGTAGATATGTCCAGTCTTAGTTTGTGTTTATCTTTCAAAACATCATGAAGTTTAACCATTTGATTTATTCATAATGGAAATATTGATCACTGTTCGGGCCGATCCATAATTCAGGTCATGTAGTAAACTGTTTGAGGAAGCAGGACTCTTTAATCGTAAATCCACAAACTCGTCAAAATGTATACAAAATGAAACCCTATCACATAAGCTCCCTAGTAACGGAAACTTAGTAGTTTTAAGTTTTCTTCAAAAGCTAGTCGATGATAAATTACGTTAAATATATAACGTAATTGATTTATAATGCGTCGATCGATGATTATTAACGATAAATGTGTCGTGTTTTAATAAAATCGAGTCTTATAATATTTATATATATTTTTTCTAATTTATATAAAAATATTATATTGTATATTTTTATGTATGCAAAAATGGCAATATATACCCTTGATTTATATACTTTTACAAAGTTAGTCCTTTATATATAAAGTATATATATTTTAAACCTTTAACTTTAAAACTTAGCGAAATAGTCCCTTGGGGTTTTAAGTTTATGAATATGACATTTTCATCCCCTCTAGTTATAATTTCAAAATATTTACAATATATACCCCTTGTATGGGATTTATTTGCAAAACAAGTCCAAAAACCATAATAATGATATTTTTGAAATCCAAAAGAGTTTTGCAGCTTATGGCATATTAGATTAAGCTAAAATAAGTAGAATTTATGAGCTTATAGCTTATGGAAAGGGCGTATGAGCTTAAAAAGCATAAAATGGGTGCGTATGGTTTAGGAAAACCAAAACCGAATGGGTTTGAGATTCAAGAGGCTCAGACATGAGTTAAATAGAACTTAAGAAGCTTATTAAATTTTAAAACAGAAAATGAGCTTATTGAACAAGATATAAGCTTACTTGAGCTTAAAATGGGTCGAATAAGAGGTTTTTGGTTTGTATGCCTAGAAACGACTTCAAGGGCTTCCTCCTCTTGATTCCTGGCTTCAACTTTGCTGAGTTCTTCCTTCTTTGATCTTCCTTGGTCTGGTTTAGAACTTCATTTATGTGTATGATGAATTTTGAGTGTGTTTGAAAAAGTATGTGTGTTTCGGCTTTTATAGGGCTCGAAACACCCTTGGTGCCCAAGAATACTTAGAGTAGTGGCCAAGGGCTTGTAGGTAGTGACTAAGGAAGGCTATAGGGTAATTAGGAAGGGCTAGGAAGTGAGCATTGAGTGGTGGAAGAGTGAGGAGGGGTTCCGATTTACAAAGGGTAACGAGGGGGGTTTTTGGAGAGTGCAAGTGTTGTAGTAGCTTTACAAGGAGGTGATGGAGGTGGTTGTATAGCTGCAAAAGTCCATGGTGGTGAGGTCATGGTGGTGTTAAGGAGCTAGCTTAGTTGTAAATGGGTTAAAATGAAAGAAAAAAGAGGGTCGAGATTGATTTCTGTTTCGGGTAGGGTTTTGATATTTAAGACTGGATTAGGGTTGATTAAGGATATTTAGGGTTATAAGGATTAAGGTTTAGTGTTTGGATTAGGGTTTAGGATTAAGGTTAGTGTTAGGATTAGGATTTAGGATTAGGTTTAAGTTAAGTGTTTTTGAATTGGGGTTTAGAATTAGTTTAGGGTTTCGTTTAGGGTTTAGGGTTTTAGGATGATTTAGGGTTTAGGTTTAGGGTTTAGAATTTTTGCATTGAGTATTGTACCTTGTGATAAAGTGGTGGTAAGAAATTAGAATGAATTTGGAGGGAAAAGAGTTATTTTGGAATTCATGCTTCATGGATTTGGTACATTGAGGTTCTTAAAAGAGTTGTAACATAAACTTGGAGGAAATAATATTTTCAAAATGTTTTTATTGTAATACTTGTACACATGCATGAAGCATTGCACATTCATTTTTATATGTATACATTAACATAGAATTATTGTTTTTTGATATAAACGTTAACGTTTAATGCTTGTTTATTGAAATACGTTGTAAATGGCACGTTAAATGATAATGTATTTGGTAAAGAATGATATTAGGATATAGACAGACATATTAGGATTTTTACCTGAATATAAACAGTAGAGTATAAGATGGCATTTGTTTGTTGGGTGAAGCTCGTTACTTTAAGTATATTAAACTAACGTTACATAATAGAATAAAGCAAAAATTTCCCTATAAAAAGGTGGTATATATAGATGTTACATTGCATCTAATTTAATAGATGGATAATTACATTGATGAAAATACTAAGTTGTTATAGTCCCCTAACCTTAAAGAAATCTCGTCCCGGGATTTAATTGGGTTTTAAAAAGATGTTGGAAAATAAATGAGGATATTTGGCACGAATTTCATCTTCGCGTTCCCATGTAAATTCTGGTCCTCGTTAAGAGTTCCATCATACTTTGATTATAGGAATACGACTTTGTCTTAGTTGCTTGATTTCTCAATCCATAATCTCCACTGGTTCTTCTACAAAGTTGAGTTTGTCATCGAGTCGAAGCTCTCTCATTGGAATGACAAGGGACTCGTCAAATAAGCATTTCTTTAGATTAGAAACGTGGAAAGTATTGTGGACATTCCTGAGCTCTTTAGGAAGCTCTAGTTTGTATGCCACTAGACCATGGATACTCTCCAATGTAAACCTCCTGCTCGCTTAGCCACAGTACCACTCACTAACAGGCCATGGATACCCGAAGTAAATCCCTCTTATATTTTCATAACACAACCTAAGCTAATTTGGGTAATCTTTTTTACAATAAACGCACAAATAGACTTTCAAAATAATTACATTTCCATTTCACTTTCTTTTTATGGAATGTTTACTACAAATTTCTATATTTCACTCACCATGCTTCATTACCAATAAAACTTACACTTCTATAAATGCTTAAAACTCGTAATAACCCAAGATCTTGACGTAGCAAATGCATTGCAACAGTCTTTCTTTTTCCATTATCACCACACGTGAACAAATGGAATACCTTTCACCAATCTTATATGAACACAAAAAATAGATGATCATTTACCTTCTTAAATGACATAATGCATTATATATTAACACTTCAATTACTACATATGACGAACACATAGCACGCGGAGAAGAAAATACACAAATGGAACACTTCGCCAATTTCTAAAGTATAAAACTAACTGCCCAAATCACGGTTGTCACAAATTAGCCGAAGAAGAAATTAAAGACAAATTTCTTGATGAGCATTTGATGATATTGAAAACCAAGCTAAATGACGAAGAGCCATGGTACGCGGATTATGTTAACTACATTGTCGGAAAAGTGGTACCGCCCGAATGGACACTGGAAAAGAAAAAACGGTTCTTCTTCCAAGTGAAGAATTATTTTTGGGACGAACCATACGCATTTAGATTATGTCCGGACAATGTAATGAGAAGGATGTGTCGTGGATGCGAAATTGATTTGATTCTTTAACATACATATATATATATATATATATATATATATATATATATATATATATATATATATATTAATTGCTCAATACATATATAGTATATAACTAAGATATCAAATATTAAGAAGAGTAAGTATTCCGTAAGGTTTTTAAGAAAATTACTTTTAGCCAAAGTAAAATTCAAAACCTTCCCGGGTCGTATCCCAACGAGGCGTGAATTAAGAATAGTGATTAAGTTTGTGATCGCGTGATTGAATGATCAAATCTTGATTTGGATTCTATTTCTACTAAAATACATGCAAAAATGCAAATAAAGGCAGCTAACACGAAAAGCAAGTAAAGGTTAACACACAAAAAGTTAAGAGATCCTAAAACGGTCCTTAAGAACCTAAATACAAATTTTATTCCTACAAATGAAAATTTAATTTCTTAAGCGTCCTCTAAATGTTTAAAATTAATTTTAGAAAAAAAGAAATTCTATTTTTTGATTTTTATTTTATATATTATGTATTAAAAACTTGAATTTTTCTAAAAATATTATAAAAAAATATTTAATACTATTTTATATAAATCTGAAAAGAATTAGGAAAATCTTGCTTTTTAGAACAGATTTTAAAACTAAGAAAAAATAAAATGAGTCTACCATGACTTATCTCAATTAGCTTGAAAAAAAAAAAATAAGCCCAAAAAGGCTGATGGCTTATAAGGGAAAAACTCCCTTAAATACCAACGGGCCCAAGGATCTAACGAAAAAGACCCAAGTGCGCAGATGGTATTGTGTGGGAGTGTTAAGGTGTTGGCTAGTATAAGGGGGAGGTCACAGGTTCGAAACCTGTGACTTCCTTTTAAAAAAAACTTTTTTTAAATTTTTCTTTTTTAAAAACTAAATTATAAGTAAAACTACAACTGTTTAAAAAAGAAATTTTTGCTAAAACTCAAAAATAAGCTAGGAATAAGCAGATTGAAAACGACATTTTAGCTTTTTAAGCTTAATGACTAAAAGGCTAGATTGTTTGCCTTTTTTAGACATAATAAGCAATTGCCACAACAAATAAGCTTTAAAACATACTACCCTTGACCTAATAAGCACTTAGGAACTAAAATAAGCAAAATGAAATAATCTAAAAAGCACTTAAAAAGATGTTAAACAGATGGACTAAAAAGACAGTTGGAAAGATTAATTGCTACTTTTTAAACTTAGATTTAAGAACTAATAAGCATTTGGAAAAGCAAATAAGCTAAAAAAAGATCGATGATTAGATTACTCCTATTAAGCACGAGGGGGACCTAAGAATAAGCAAGTAAAATAAGCTAAAAGGCATTGAAAAAGCTAAAAGACAACAGACATATAAGACAGTTTAAAAGGAATTTTAACAAACTTTAAGCTAAGAATAAGATCAAATAAGCACATGAAATAAGCTATAAAGTGAAAAACATTATTGATTTTAAGACTCTAATAAGCACCATAAAAAGTAAAATTAATTAAGCAAATGGATTTAAAGAATAAACTAGAAAAAGCAAAGACAAACTATTTTATTTTTTAAACGAAGTCTTTGGATACTAAAATGACAAATAACTAATTGCAGACCTTCAAAATAAGCTGGAGCAAAAGGTTTTAAAACCAAATAAGCTCAAACAGATTAAGCTTATAGCACAATGAGCTTGTGCTTTGAAAATCAGACCCTAAAACTTGCTTTAACTTATCTAAAATTGTAATTGAAAATGGCTTTTAAAACTTTAAAAACTGAAAAACTATGAACTTGACAGATTGACACTTCTTTCATAAAGCAAATTAACACTTCACTTACTTTTCCTACTGCATTTTGGAAAAAAATTAAAAGCATAACCAAGTCCTTAAAATAACTTTTAAGCAAAAATCAAATTTAAACAGTTTGAACAAATGTTATAACCACTGATTTAGAGAACTTGTAGAAAACACCTTAAAATTTATATTTAAACTTAAACAACTTTTGAAAACTGATTAAAACAACTTGAAAGAGCTTGACAAAGTTGGATTGATGACCCAAAACAGTTTTAAAACTAATTTGACCCATTTTAGTTCTTAATCCAAACACCCCTTTAAGTAACTCAAATCCATTTTAATGCTTAATTTTAACTGATTTAGGCTAAGACCTTTAAGAACAGATAACAAACAAACAAAATTAAGGCTTGATAAGCAAAATCCAACAACTGATAAGCACTTATCAATAAGCAAACAGCTTAAGCAGTTTTAAGCTATTTAAGGCAGTTTTGTATAAAAACATAAATAAAGATGATTTAAGCATTAAGCAAGCATGAATAAGCAATAAACATCATAAATAAGCATAAATAAGCAGAGATAAGCACTAAATAAGCTAACAGTAAAATAAGCAAAAAATGAAAAATAAAAACCTACAAGGCCCTTTGCTTTAACAAGGGGATAAAGGCTCTTTAGAGCTTTGTCTACAAGCTCTAGCTTGTTTAAAAAAACAAGCTAGTAAAACCCTATAAGCCCTTCCAAATCCGGCTTATCTTCCAATTTAGCTTTTGAGTGATTTTGAGTAAAAATGACTTAAACTCTATAAACTATGGAAAAGTTTATATAGTTTAAGTAAAACAGTTTGAGTAACAAGGAAAAGAGCTTAAGAGAGCTTAACAAACATTTTTAAAACATAAACTTCATTAACTTAAAAACATAATTTAACAAAAAAACATAAATTTCATTAACACTTAAAAAATATTACAAGACTTTAAATAAAGTTACAATAAGCTAATATAAACTAATTTAAGCTGAAAATTACAAGAAAAAAGATAGATCTCCTAAATTTTGCTCTAATGGCCACTATTTATAGACAAATGAGTAGGTTCTAGGACTTGTCCTTGTGTTTCTTCTGTGAGAGGGAAAGAGAGTGCTCCCCGCGCCTTCAATTCTAAGCCCTTTATTTTCATTTGTGCTTCTTTAAGCTTCATCATAACCATTGATTTCACCTTGTCTAATCAGCCACCTTAGGATTGCCAAGGTGGCTTGTCTTTTTGCTAGTGGGGGGATTTTAGAGTAAGGTTGAGTGGGTTTGTCTGGATGCAGAGAAAAAGAGGGAAATAGATGGTGAATAGTGACAGGAGGTTTGGCGGGTTTTTGTTTTGTTTTTATTTGTTTGATTGAGTTAACGGTTGTTAGGTGTTAGGAACTAACGGTGTAATGGGTGCAAGGACTAATAGTGAAACAGTTAGGGACTAACCGTGTTAGTCTCTAAGGACTAACAATGTAAACCCTCAGGGACTAATGGTGTAAACCCTCAGGGACTAATGGTGTAAAGGCTAATGGGCTTATATTTTGGGCCGGTTTAAATGGTGTTGGATTGGACTTGGACTTTTTTAACTTGTAAGACTTATAGTTTGGAAGCTTATTGAGCTGTGCCGGCCCATTAAATGGGTGCTGGTTGGCCCATTTAAGATAAACACTACTTCGGCTTTGACTTTTCACGCTCTTTCCATTCCCGTGCTCGGTTTTGTCTTCGTTTTTGTCCTATAGTGAATATCCGTTACCTGCACATCATAAATCACAAAACACACAAATACAATGCATTTTTGATATATTTTGGTCATTTTAGGCTCGTTTTATTAAGTAAAAGGTATGTGTAATTAAACACATACCAAAATCCCCCATACTAAACTATTGTCGTGTCCTCACGCAATGCCATAAGTAAACACTATAGAAAACTAAGCGTCTTAATTTCCCACGACTAATTACCTCGAAAAGTAGCTAAGTGTTCATCATAAGGAGTTAAGAACTCAATAGCTTTGAAAAGCCCCGTTTTGACCATTTTTATAAATCTACACTAATTAGCACATATATTTTTTTATCTTTATATTTTTCCTTTTTCTTTTTCTAACTAGAATATCTGGACTTTCGTTATTTTCATAACCTTTAGGGTCATAGAATAAGAAGCACTTCAATCCTAAAATGCCCAAAAGGATAAATTCATCGTTAAATATAAGTTAAGATGCTAACACTACTCATACTTGTAACTTGTGAAACTTTTCACTCCCGTTATAATTATTATATTCTTTGGGGTGAAATGTGCTAATTTTGGAATTTCAACCGGATAACTTTTTAAGTAAATTGCAATATTTCTTCACGTTTCCACACCCAAAGAATTATGATTTTAAAGGCGAGATCATTCCATGTAGCGACTTTTTTCTTGGCACATCTCAGCCGAGACTGGCTTAGGTGACCCGGCTTTTAACACCCCACAAAGAATAGTATCGGAACTCACGGACCTTCGGTTTCAAAAACTCTTAGGCTTCCCGTCAAATAAACAATTTATTTAGAAAAACCACAAAACGAAATAGTCTTAGTTCAAAAGCATATTTAAATTTAAAAAAAGAGATTTTCCCTATATTTATTAAATCACATATATTACACTTAATATAATTATACATCCTTTAAACGAAGGAAATCCTCAACCTTTTTGAAGGCTCTTATTGATCCTCGGTTGGTGAGCCGGTCCCTGGCAAGATGCCAACAAACTTTTATTCAGTCTCGGCATTATTATTCTTACTATTGTCGACTTCTTTTGAAGACTGCCAATCGGTTAATTGGCCGGAAGAGACAACGAGGCAAAGTAAACTTTATCAGCCACCGTTTTTATTATTATTATTATTACTCTTTTTATTTTACACTTTATATTACTCGTATAGAGAAAATCGTATTTTAGAAAATTTAAAGTAATAAGTTTGAACTATGCACTAAATAAATTATTGAAATAGAAACTACATTAAAAGAACATTGATTTAGTTTAATTTCTCAAAAAGATCAGTATTATTAGTCCGGTTAAAAGCTGTCGGGAGGAAAAAGCAACAAATGACACTTATGTAGCTCTTAAGATTTTCCAACTAATCCTTGCTTACATGTAACTCATAATTAACTCTAATCATTTCTAGTTTTCTTCGTAGATTTAAAATTTTAATAAAAGAATCCACGAGTGTGCTTAGTTCAAATTAAACTAGCTTAGACATGATTTTTAATTGTTAAAGGGACAAAGCTAAGAGCTCAACACGCTCGATCAAGTCAAAATTTATTCTTATTCTACCATGCAGGAAAGTCAACATTGTGATAAAACACTTATTTTATTTTTAAAAAATTTTAATTTTTTTTCATTTTTTTAGAATTTTGGTGGTAAAACGGGATTACGTGAAAACAACGGCTGCAGGTACGATCAAATCGATAGATCCCCCCATACTAGAATGAACATTGTCCTCAATGTTTTAATAAGGGTCTCTACGTAAATCTAAAGCCGTTTATTAAGTATGCTCAAAGATAAACGTTAGTCGATAAAATCTAGGATATTGGATTCTCATATAGACGCATGCAAAGGATTGAAGCTCGAGTGAACGGAGGACAAAACAGCGAGCACTAGAGGCTTCATAATCTGGGCAATCCTAAACATAAAACACAAGCCATAAAAAACACGGAAAATGGAAAGATGCGTTTTTTTTTTTTGGCCTTCCTCACGTCACACTTATTAGAAATAAAACTAAAAGGATAAGCATGGGTTGCCACCCACGAAGCGCTTATTTTTGTTAACCGAGTCTTGAGCCTGACTCGATCCCCCATACTAGAGCTGGTCAAGGAGGATAGAAATGGAGAAAAGGAACATCCAAGATAGGAATGTCCTCTCCATAGATCATCATCGGGCTTTCAGAAAAATAAATGATCTGGAAAGCTTTAAAGCCCCGATGAGATGGAAGATGAGGAGATTTCTCCTCATTAGAAGCAAGAATACCAGGATTGAAAACTTTGTCCTTATTTTCGGATGAAAATGGAAGCAAAGTGTCAATCACTGGAGAAAGGGTGGGAAGGGTGGGTAAAACATTAGGCATATGAACATAAAGTTCTCTTGTCGAATTATCAGAAATATTATCCACCACTTTTGTAGTCAAAACTCCCGTATCGGGCTCAATATCAAAGTAAACATCATCATCTGGAGGTTTTTCCGGAGGACGAGGAGATGATGGAACATTATAAAAATCAACGTGAAATGATTCATACTCAGGAAGGGAAATAGAATCATTGTTAAGTAATTCTTCAAGAAAAAGAACGTCTCCCTCAGAGTCATAGTCGTCATTCTTAATACCCGGTGACATCGAGTCATCCGGAGCAAGAAATATATCAATTTCCTCCATAAGAGAGTCACTATCCTCGACGGGGATAGGAGATGGGGAGAAAGATTCTATAATAGCATCAGGAATCTCAGAATTAAGTTCTTTTGGAGATGAATCATCATTCAACAATTTTTCAATTAGACGAATATCTTCTTTCGGATCAAAATCGACTTTCTATTAATTCCCGTTGAATAAAAAATTGGAATGATAGGAGCTAGCTCATCCTTTCACCAATGAACTCCTCGATAAGAAAAATTATCGAATTAGCAAGATTAAGCAAAGATTGTTCTGAATCGGGTATGGCATATAATTAATTAATTTCTTTTCCCGATGGAATAGAAATGATATCCTCTAAACCCTCATTCTTAGAAGAAGAATCATCACAAACTGGCACACCACACTCACTTTCGTAATCGGATAAATCCTCAGATAAATCCTCGGACTCACTTGGGGTTAGGTTAAGGTCCTTAACACTAGACTCATTTTCTTCATCCGATTCCGTTTCCGGAATAGTGTTAAGATGCTCATCCTTCATTATGAGAGAGTCCGTAATCAAAAAGTCGGGTGCGATTGCAAATGACAGAGGAAGTTCAGAAATAATATCTCTCAAGGAATAGAACTTTCCTCGTCACCATCATCATCATTGTAGTAAATAGGAGGCTTCCAATATTGAGAACTAACTTTAGTTGCTTACTCTTCTGCAACATTCTTTTCTTCCTGCTTTTCTTGACGTTGTTATTTAACTTTTCACAAAGAGTTTACAGGGCTTGAGAAAGTTTCTCTTCAAGAAGCAAATCCGCCATACTTTTTATATGAAGAGGTTGATGAGTGACGGAATATTGCAGGGATTGATATTGGTCAAAACCGGAAGAATTAGAATTATAGCAAAGATTAGGATCATAATAATTTTGATTCATCGGTTGACACTGATAACTCTCATGAGGACCCCCGCAATTTTCACAACAAAGAATTTGTTGTTGAAAATTAGGTGAATTTTGTGAAATAGTATCATCGAAGTTTTGATTGTAGCAAGTTTCCAGCTCATAAAATATCAATTGTTGACATTGAAAAGTCTCATGAGGACCCCCGCAGCGAGTACAACAAAGATATTGTTGTGGAAAACTTAGTGAATTTTGTGGAAAATTATTGTTAAAGTTTTGATTGTAACACGGGTCCAGATTAGAGATGGACGGAACTTGCGGTGGATCACCACTTGAATCAAAGAGTGGGAGTTTCGGGGTTATGGAGGTGTGTCAGAAGAATTAGTTTTTGATAATTAAAAGAGTTTGTAATTAGATCATTGATGAATGCATTTCCCGATTCAAAACAGCACATAGAACAAAATCTGTTCGTATGGTTTCTTCTACACCGCTCACACGTACATGGTAGACAAAATACCCGATCATTACTCATCCGACCTTTACAGATTTACAACAAATAGTCAGAGTAACGTATAAGAATTAATCCATTGAATGGGTAAGAGAAAGAATTAAACGGATAAGGAGCGGTATTATTTATTATAGAGAATATTTTTGGTTTCCCGATAGTCAAAAGTTCACGGTAGCTCTATAGAAAAACGCACAAAGAAGTGGAGAAGCGGGTAAGCGCGAAGCGTATTAAATCTAAAGGTGAGCCGATTAAACAATTAACAACACGGATATTTTGTTGGTTATTTATTTTTTGGTATTTTTAATTACTTGATAAGAAAATATTCACAAATGAAAGTAATAACTTCACGGGGAAGGGTCTTCAAATCACTAATCTTCAAACGTAACACGATAATCGTTTCACAGCCTCCCCGGCAGCGGCGCCAAAAATTTGATTTGATCTTAACTATATATATACATATATTATAATTGCTTAATACATATATAGTATATAACTAAGATATCAAATAATAAGAAGAGTAAGTATTCCGTAAGGTTTTTAAGAAAATTACTTTTAGCCAAAGTAAAATTCAAAACCTTCCTGGGTCGTGGTCCCAACAAGGCGTGAATTAAGAATCGTGATTAAATTTGTGATCGCGTGATTTGAATGATCAAATCTTGATTTGGATTCTATTTCTACAAATAACATGCAAAAAACAAATAAAGGCAAGCTAAAGACGAAAGCAATTATGGTTAAGATGCGAAAACGTTAACGGGAATCTAAAACCGAGCTTTAAAAACCTAAATTACCAAATTTTAATCCTAAAAATGAAAATCTAATTTTTAAAGGTCCTAAATGATTAAAATAATTTTAGAAAAAAGAATTATATTTTTTTTACTTTTATTTTATTTATTATGAATTAAAAACTGACTTAATCTAAAAATATTATAAAAAATATTAAACTATTTTATAAAAATCTAAAAAAATTAGGAAAAATGCTTTAAACAGTTAAAAACCTAAGAAAAATAAAATGAGTCTACCAGCTTATCTCAATAAGCTGGAAATAAGCCCAAAAGGGCTGATGGCTTATAAGGGAAAAACTTCCTTAAATACCAATTGGCCCAAGGATCTAACGAAAAAGACCCCAAGGGCGCAGATGGTATTGTGTAGGAGTGTTAAGGTGTTGGCTAGTATAAGGGGGAGGTCACAGGTTCAAAACCTGTGACTTCCTTTTTAAAAAAACCTTTTTTTTAATTTTTCTTTTTTAAAAACTAAACTATAAGCAAAACTAACAAACTTTAAAAAAGGAATTTTTGCTAAAACTCAAAAAAAGCTAGGAATAAGCAGATTGAAAACGACATTTTAGCTTTTTAAGCTTAATGACTAAAAGGCTAGATTGTTTGCCTTTTTTAGACATAATAAGCAATTGCCACAACAAATAAGCTTTAAAACATACTACCCTTGACCTAATAAGCACTTAGGAACTAAAATAAGCAAAATGAAATAATCTAAAAAGCACTTTAAAAGATGTTAAAACAAATGACTAAAAAGACAGTTTAAAAGACTAATTGCTACTTTTAAACTAAGATTTAAGACCTAATAAGCAATTAAAAAAGCAAATAAGCTAAAAATAGATGATTAGCTACACCTAATAAGCACTAAGGACTAAGAATAAGCAAGTAAAATAAGCTAAAAGGCACTGAAAAATCTAAAAGACAGCAGACATATAAGACTATTTAAAAGGAATTTTAACAAACGTTAAACTAAGAATAAGATCAAATAAGCACATGAAATAAGCTATAAAGTGAAAACAGATTGATTTTAAGACTCAATAAGCACATAAAATTAAAAATTAAGCAAATAGGATTAAAGAATAACCTAGAAAAAGCAAAGACAAAAAGCTGTTTTTTAACGAAGTCTTTGGATACTAAATGACAAATAGCTAATTGCAGACCTCAAAATAAGCTGGCAAAAGAGTTTTAAAAACCAAACTAAGCTCAAACAGATTAAGCTTATAGCACAATGAGCTTGTGCTTTGAAAATCAGACCCTAAAACTTGCTTTAACTTATCTAAAATTGTAATTGAAAATGGCTTTTAAAACTTTAAAAACTAAAAAACTATGATTTAACAGATTGACACTTCTTTCATAAAGCAAATGCACACTTAACTTACTTTTCCTACTGCATTTTAGAAAAAAATTAGAAGCATAACCAAGTCCTTAAAATAACTTTTAAGCAAAAATCAAATTTAAATAGTTTGAACAAATGTTATAACCACAGATTTAGAGAACTTGTAAAAAACACCTTAAAACTTATATTTAAACTTAAACAACTTTTGAAAACTAATTAAAACAACTTAAAAGAGCTTGACAAAGTTGGATTGATGACCCAAAACAATTTTAAAACTAATTTGACCCATTTTAGTTCTTAATTCAAACACCCCTTTAAGTAACTCAAATCCATTTTAAAGCTTAATTTCAACTGATTTAGGCTAAAACCTTTAAGAACAGATAACAAACAAACAAAATTAAGGCTTAATAAGCAAAATCCAACAACTGATAAGCACTTATTAATAAGCAAACAGCTTAAGTAGTTTTAAGCTATTTGAGGCAGTTTTGTATAAAAACATAAATAAAGATGATTTAAGCATTAAGCAAGCATGAATAAGCAATAAACATCATAAATAAGCATAAATAAGCAGAGATAAGCACTAAATAAGCTAACAGTAAAATAAGCAAAAAATGAAAAATAAAAACCTACAAGGCCCTTTGCTTTAACAAGGGGATAAAGGCTCTTTAGAGCTTTGTCTACAAGCTCTAGCTTGTTTAAAAAAACAAGCTAGTAAAACCCTATAAGCCCTTCCAAATCCGGCTTATCTTCCAATTTAGCTTTTGAGTAAAAATGACTTAAACTCTATAAACTATGGAAAAGTTTATATAGTTTATCACATATTCTACAATTGGTATCAGAGCCATGGGGTGGTTTAGCTAGGTTTTGTGTGTGTTTTATTACTTGTTTTAGGCGTGCATTTGGTTTGAACCTTGATAAGATATTTTTATCTTTTGTGGGTTTAAAAACCATAAAGCTATAAATTTTTTTGTTTGTTTATCTTAGTTTATCCAGATACAAAGGACAATCTGAACAACCTGTCATTGACAAGAGAAGAAGAAGATGGAACATCTGTAGCATTGGATCCCCATAAATGAGTGGGTTCTGATTCACCTATGTCTATGTCAATTGACCAAGATGCACCATCAACAAGTATCCCATCAACACAAGAATAAGAACATTCTCTAATTATTTCTTAAGGTGTTGAAGAATCACAAAAAACACCACATTTTCATGATGATCTACTTCATGAATCTCTTCATGAAGACTCGACTTCTCAAGGACCGTCATCTAATGTGCGACCATCCCATACTCTATTTGAACTTAATAGTAGATGGACTAGGGATCATCCAATAGCAAATGCGATCGGAGATCCTTCTTGATCTGTCTCTATGAAAAAGTAACTCAAAACTGATGCCATGTGGTGTTACTTTGATGCCTTCCTAACTTCTGTAGAACCAAAGAACTTCAAACAAGCAATGACCGAACCATCATGGATCGATGCAATGCAAGAATAAATTCATGAATTTGAAAGACTACAAGTTTGGGAATTGGTGCCGTGTCCAGATAAAGTCATGTTGATCAAACTAAAATGGATTAATAAGGTCAAGACAGACGAATTTGGTGGGGTACTAAAGAATAAGGCTATATTAGTTGCTCAGGAATTCAAGCAAGAGGAGAGAATCGACTTCGAGGAATCATTTGCACCGGTTGCTAGAATAGAGGCCATCCGTATCTTCGTAGCAAATGCCGCCAACAAGAATATGACGATTTTCCAAATGGACGTCAAAACGGCTTTCTTAAATGGCAGCTCACAAGAAGTGTATATGATGTACTCAACCAGTAGTATTTGTTGATCAGGCTACTATCGCATGTGTACAAGCTCAAGAAGGCCCCTTTACGATCTCAAATATAGCACACGTGCATGGTACGACAATGCTGTCAAGTTTCTCATTTCACTAGATTTCTCCAAAGTGCAGTGGATCCAAACAATCTTACACTAGAAAGCAGGAACACGACTAATAACTGGTACTAATTCTATGTTTGCCGATATAATATTTGCATCATAATATGCTTTGGTGTAATGAAGTTGTGTATTTAATGACCATTAGTTAAGAGGCGATGATGGGGCAGATGTATTCTTTGTAGGATTACATATCTCTCAAAGTCTAGAAGGCATTTCTAGCAAATCAAAATATGTTCTAAAATTATTAAACAAAATTGGTTTGCTAAACTAGTGTTTCTGATAGACAGCATGGTAGAAAAAGAATAAAATGGATGCAAGTTACATGGAACCAGTTGTTGCTAACACTTTTAGTGGCATGATTGGATCCCTATGTATATGACATACCGTACAGTCTCGTCCTTAGTTATGCACGATGACTTATGTGCCGGTATAGGCAAAGCCTCACCCATAAGCCACTACATGCGGTTCTAACAGATCTATTTGATACCTAAAGGGATCCATTAACATGGGTTTGGTACTCGAAGGAACGATTATGTCTCTAACGCATATTCAGACGTAGATCGGCGGGGTGTCAAGGTCACTAGACTTAGTACATCACGAAACGCAGCTCATTCTTCAGCGTGATAAACTTTGTTAGGGTCTTCTAAGAAGCAAAAGCAGGCACTACGATTTATACGTACAGAGGCTAATATATTTCTTTCTAGGTGTTGTGCTCAAATCTATGGTGCGATCATAGCTAACAAAAATTATGAGTTGACCATTCACTAAGATTCCTCTGTACTGCGACAACCAAAAGTGACGATTGTCTATGCTGCATACAAAGTTCACACTCTAGAGCCATGCAACATTATTGTAGCTACCATTTTATAAAGGATCAAGTGGAGAATGGAATCAGTGGAATCTATCACTTTGTTTCCGTCCATAATATCACACTGACTGATCTTAACTTAACCCTTGCCGACCCGAGTAAGATTCAACGTCTTGATCGAAAAGCTGGGAAATGAGAAACATGTCTCCGGAAACGCATAAACGTCCTACAGAGGAAGGAGGACGAGTCAATGGTCGGTAAACTGTGGTATTTCATGTGTATTATATGCTATATTTATGAAAACATAAAAACAAACATATTTTGTTTTTGTATTTTTATCTACTTTCCGAAAAAGACAATCAAAAAATCAAAAATCAAAACAAGAAACAGAAAATTGAAAAAATTGAAATGTACAAATATAGTTTTTCATGGACAAGTTTTTAGCATCGACAAATTTTTACGTTTAGATAAATGTCATTCAATAATAGCACTACGTGTTAATAGTTGAATAGAAAATATGTCATATGGCTTGCTATTATTTCCGATAGCAACCCGGTCTTCAATTTAAAGGAAAGTATTTTAAAATAAACTGTGACTCTCAACGGCGAAAATTACTTTTTTCGGGATTGATTTACTTCAATATTCATTTAAAGAATTGTGTATACTTCGCCACAACTTTAACCCGTTGCTTCACTTTATACAAAATTCAATGTACGTGTCAGTGCATTTATTTGTCAAAATAAGAGAAATCTTATTTAATGGTGTTGATTTTCAGAAATAAAATAATCATCTTAGTAATTCATCAGAAAATGATTTTTAAGGCATTTGACCACTCAAACAACGACTACAGCTCTTTAAATAGAAAACGGGTCATTGTTGGAGGGGAGAAAAATTCTTCTTCAAAAGTCATCAAAGAAATAATAAGGAAAAAAAGATTTTACAAACAATAACGGGCATATAATTTAAAGGGGAGTTAATCTAATTTTATCTTATTTGAGCATTATATGTTATGTGGTTTATGCATTTAGGGTCTTGATAGGTATTTATGGTTTTGGTTAGCTTACCTAAAACTTTTAGGGTAATAAGATAGTGTCAAAAGTCAAACTAGAAAAGCCTTAAGAAAGTTATTAAAGAAAATTAGAAAGGAGAATAGAGTTGAGGGGGCATTTGTGTAAAAAATCAAAAGTTTTTTAACAAACAAACACCTCCTTTTCGTCACTTTTACACACAAACACAAAATCACTCTAAGTTTTTTCCCTCCCTCCTTTTCAAATCGTCATCTTCAAGAACCTTCATATTTGATAATTTCAAGCCTTAAGGTAAACTACAATTGTGTTCCTTTCCATCTAAACAACTAATATGCAAAAGGAATTACGTTGAAACACGATTGTTTGCTCGTAATCCCTAGAAATTGGTTTAGGGTTAGTGAAAATCAAAAGTGGACTAAATCCAAAATTAGTTGAGGGGTTTTGATGGGTAAGGGTCACAGATCACTTGATTATAATATTTTGTTATGGGGATAACACATGCTTGGGTTTTGCTTGATTATTTGCCTCGATAATGTGGGTTTTAGGGAAAGACTTGAAAAAGTTTGTGGGTTTGTGGTTAAGTAGTGTTAGAATACCTGTTTGAATGTATTTGAACAAGAAAATCCAATGCTTGAATGTAGATTTTGTGACTTTGGATAAAACGGGTGATAATTTACTCATTTTGTACTCTAAGTGAAAAATTTGTGGTTAATTCATGTTATAACTGCTAAAAGATGCTTATATATGTTTGTTTCATGTATTTGTGTAGTCTTGTTGCCCACAAATTGAGTTTGTGAAATTCAAAATTTATATAGGGTGATTTATACTTCACTGTCTATAGGCGGCGATTTATACGTCCCTATAGGCGGCGATTTATACATCCCCTACAGGTAGCGATTTATACATCCCCTGTAGGCAGTGATTTATACATCCCCTATAGGCGGCGATTTATAAACCTGTCCATAGGCGGCGATTTATACACCTGTCCATAGATGGCGATTTATACACATGACCATAGGAGGCGATTTATACACATGTCCATAGGCGGCAATTTATACACATGTCCATAGGCGGCGATTTATACATAATTTTTTTGGCGGCGATTTATACACCTTGTCTAGGCGGCGATTCATACGTTGATTTATAAAGAATGATTTTTGCCTAAAATTCTTTAGTAGATAACTCATTTTAGGATAATTCGTCTTTAGATCATATGTTAGTTGCTAAATTGACTGTGTTTGACCAATTGTTAGTTTTTTAACCTTTAAGTTGACTTTCTAATTAATGTCTTTCATCCATTGTTTTGATTGAGTGCCTCATAATGTGTGTTAATCATGTCTACTGAATGTAGATAAGTTGCTTCACTAAGTCTATCCCCATGAATCAAATAGGTCAAATAGATCAATCAGTGATATATAATATTGCTTGTATATGAACTGTATTGGAATATTCTTAGCAGAAACATGAATCTAGTTGCCGCTCAACAAGTTGCTCTCGACAATGATTTGGTTGATCCAGAGAAAAGACTAAAGATTAAAAATGAAACTGATGACATCAAATAACTTCACTTTATTATATCATTTATCCCATCTATTTTGCCCACTTTTATATAATTATTGCATTATTTGGTACTTAATCGCTTTAAAGTTGATAAATGCAGTAATTTAGGAGTGTTTTGTGAAGATAAGCTAAAAGGCGCACAAATTGGAGCTAAAACGAAGACATTTAAAGATTTCTGAAATTTCACCAATACACCGTATCCAACTAAAGAGATACGGAGTATCTGCGCCAAGACTTCACAAGAAAACGCGTTTGACTAATTCCAAATACGGCGTATCTATGCTATCTACATATGTCGTATCCATGAAGATAGTTATTCGAAGATACAGTAAATCAAGTAAATTGAGAATGATATCAAAGATTTATTACGAACGTAGAGCGCACTCCAAGAAATCCAGCCCAATACGCCGTATCGACCTATCGGGATACGGCGTATCGAGTAATTTTTAGCAATTATAAATAGAAGACTCAAAAACGAGTTTTTAGTGTGCAATATCATATTCTTTATACCATACTCATCAGAGACGAATTTTAGAAGAGAAGATCAGCCATAAAGGTCAAGCATTGATCACGACTCCATAGAAGACATCGTGTAATTTTTACTCTCTTAATCGTTCGATTTCAATTATTTTATCACGCTTGTATAATTACAATGGTTGTGGGCTAATACCGTCCGGTATTAGCCATCTTAATGAAAGTTCAATGTTTGGTTTGTTTTAAAATCAATTTCTTAATTTATCGTTGATTGTTTAATTATGTTTATCACCTCATACTTGTTTATGTGTTTGAATATGCGACCTATCATTCAACTGGGTCTAGTGTTACGGACCAAGTAATCTAGATACCGGGATAGCTCTCCATATCGTGTCTTATATTACTGGACCAATAGGATCACAAATAACGTTCTGTCTTTGTCTTTTGATTATGAGCTTAGTTGGACCGGTAGGTGACCCGTTTATGTTTCAGCAATCATGCTCTTAATTAACTGATAAAGATTGGAATAGTGGACTACCAGTATATAAAACACCTTCAAACAATAAGTGGGTAAAGTCCCGTTGGGCTAGAGTTTTAACAGGATCACCACTGCTTTAATTCTCTAAGATAGATTATAATTAAACTAAAGGATGCTTTATGCGGATGCATTAATTGTGACAGGATTAATTGTGTCTAGGTCTTAGGATGATGTCCCGCCTAAGTCTTAAGAATGATATGCCGCTTCGAGATAAGTAAATCATTGCACTAAAACAAACAAACCAGCATTGAACCGGATTTAATATGGCTAATACAGTTTTCTATCATTTGGCTTGTACCGCTTTTCTATCTTCTAATCTTCATCTTTTGTGTTTATTGTGTATTGAATTGGTATTTGTTTCCACCAAACCTGTGCCAGTCTCTCAGGCTGAATCCCCCATTTCATTAGACAACGTACATAGCATAGGTTTAACCAGTAAATAGACTAATTAAAATACTGATAGAATATAGGATTAAATTTCCACTCTTAGTGTTCGACACCCTACTTACCGCGAACTCCATCTTGACCGGGTACACTGCTCGTTAAAGTGTTGTTTTAGGTTTGTCGGCTAAATATAAATGTAAAACTTGATAATCAAATAATTGACCCTACACGACAGCACATCAGGTTTTTGGCGCCGTTGCCGGGGAGTGAAATAATTAAACCTTATTCTTATCAGTATTTCTAACCATTAATTAATTAGTTTAGTGTAATCTAATTATTTAAATTATGTTTGTATTTATTCGCATTGTGTGTTTAATCATTTAATCATAAAGCTTTTTTCAAGTGAATCCAAGCTCAAATCTCAAGTTTCCAGAGAAGAATACTTACTTACCCATCAAGTGAAGAAGGTAATTAACCTTTGTTTGTTGTTGCAATCTTATTGCATCGCATATCATAAACTTGTAATCATTTGTAATCTTGTATAAGTTGTGCTAGTTGTAGTCTTAGTGCATTGTTGTATGTATAGTTGGATCTGGTGAACTTTTCTAGTAGTGTTATTTAGCGTTGTAATTATGTAGTGTGCTTGGTGGTAGTGGTGTGAAAAGAAACTAAGGTTGTGAAGCAAGTTGTGTAAGTCGTGATCAATTCATAAGCAAAGTTGTGTAGTGAGTTGTGAAGTTGTGGTAGCATTGGTTCTTAGCTAGTGATTCAAAACTCGAATCTAAGTGAGTGTCGGAAATCAAGATAAGCGAAAGTTGTGTAAGGTTTTCTCCGCCATAAGGGAGCTTGTTGACATAGTGAAGAAAACTCTCGAGTTAGGTGCTCGAGGAGTGGAGTAGGGCGAAGAGGTGCTTCATTGCCGAACCATTATAAATCCTCGCGTTGTGGTTTGATTGTTCTTACTCTTATCTCTTGTCTTACATTATTTTCCATACTATCTTATTAATTATTTAGATAAGTATATTGTTCATATTGTGCTTGTGTTGAATTCATATAAAGTCTGTTAGCCTTAATTATATTAAGTCAAACAAGAATGTTATCGGTCTTAGAAAGTCAAACTAGGTCTTGTATTGTAATAAGCTAGTCGGGTTCAACGGGCTTGGACTGTAATCTAATATTGTCCGTGTTTCGGGCTCAAAGCCCACGTTAAACCAAGCCCGACCCGTTTAGAAAGCCTAAGTGCCTAGATAGCAAGGCATGGGTATAAATATCCCTTCACCACACTTGGTGAAGGGTTTTGGTTACATTTTCTATCTTTTATAACTCACCATTTTCTCTCTAAGCTTCCATCTGTGTTTTCTCTCTCTACCTTCTCTCTCTAAGTTTTCTTCTTATTTTCTAGCTTATTGGTAAAGGTTAGTGTTGTATAATGGATTAAATACATGGGATAACATGTGGTATCAGTCGCCAAGGGGTGTTTAGTGTTTGTTTTGTGTGAAATTCATGGGTTTATTTAGTTGTTTTTCTTTGGTTCGAAAAAAGCAAGAAATAAAATCAACTTTGATCTTTGTTTCGTGGTTAAAAGTGTTAAAGACTTGTACTTTCGGGCTTAGATAAATTCCTTGCATCATTACTAGGTGGTTTTAACATCATTTCGCAGCTTACAAGTAAGTTTGAAGATTTTTTCGTGGTTGCGTTTTGCCTATCTGAAGCGGTGTTCTTGCTTGCGTTTTGCTTCAACATTGCGTTTTGTTGCTTGCGTTTTGCTTCAGCAGGTTGCGTTTTGCCTTACATTGCGTTTTGCCTCAGACTGCGTTTTGCCTCCAGATTGCGATTTGCTCTTGCGTTTTGCCTCTTTGAAGACCTTTTGAATAGCAAATCTCAACGTTATGCTGCCAAAATTTCAAAAAATGTTGCGTTTTGTCTAGTGCATTGCGTTTTGCTTCTTACGGTTTGTCTAAACATTGCGTTTTGCTCAAAGACTCGTTACGTTTTGCCAAGGCTTTGCGTTTTGTCTCGGAAGCTTGATTGCGTTTTAAGTCGAAAAACAAACTGCGTTTTGTGTAAAACCACAATTGCGTTTTTGTCATACATTTGTTGCGTTTTGGGTGATAAAGGAGATTGCGTTTTGTCTCGTAACACTTGCGATTTGTGTAGACATTGCGTTTTGCTGAATTGCGTTTTGTCTAATTACCTTGAACTGCGTTTTGTATAATCATTTTGGACAAATCTCAAGGACAAACCTCAAGGACTTATAAACTTCATTTTGGACTTAACATACAATCAATTAACATAAACAAACCTTACAATCAAACCAACAATCAACTTAATCATACTTGAAACGTCAATTAATTATTCATTCACGGTTTCTTCTTGATTTTGTAAAATCCCGCGAAAGATACGATTCTTTTCTCGGTTTTAATCAAAGATTTGTAAAATCCCGTGAACGTTAATTCATTTAAAACCACAATCAATCACTTCATAACACTTAAGATCCGATATCCATTTACAACAACTTCATCAAAATGTCAAATTCAAATACCAATTTGCAAACTCAATCATCGAATGCTCTTCATAATGCTATCATGGAAGCGGGTAGCAAAGATCGTCCACCAATGTTAGCACCGGGTAATTATGTTCAGTGGAAATCCAGAATCAAGAGATACATTGACACCAAACCTAACAGTGAACTCATCCACCATTGTCTCCAAAATCCACCATACACGTATCAATGGGCTGAGAAAACAGTTCCAGTTGCTGAAGGTAGTTCTGAAACAACTACAGAGAGGTATATGGAGAACTATAAGAATGTTTCACAAGACATACGAGATCAACTGAATGCTGAAGCTGAAGCCGTTCAGATCATTCTCACAGGGATAGATAACGATATCTACTCCACAGTTGATGCTTGTCCGAATGCATGTGAAATGTGGAAAGCCATTGAAAGGTTGAAACAAGGTGAATCAATCAATGTTCAAGATCTTGAAACCAATTTATATTGGGAGTTTGGAAAATTCACATCACGGGATGGTGAATCACTTGAATCGTATTACTCACGGTTTTACAAGATGATGAATGAGCTTGTCCGAAATCAGTGTCACGTTACTAATCATCAAGTGAATGTCCAGTTCTTACTTCAACTACAACCAGAATGGCAAAGGTTTGTGACACTTGTTAAGCAGAGTCAAGAGCTGAAGACTGTCTCCTATCACAAGCTTTATGACATTCTGAAGCAACACCAGAATGAAGTCAATGAGATAAGAGCTGAAAGACTAGCACGTACTGCTAATCCACTTGCACTTGTTGCTCAACAACAACCAGTTTACCATCATCAAAACCATCCTACTCAAAACACTCAATATTCCTCCACCAGATCGCAACAGTCTACCAGAAACAGAGGAAAAGCAATTGTTACCTCTTCTGCTCCTACTTATGATCCAGAACCTGCTACGGTTACTGAAGATGAGGAAATGTCAAAGGAAAAGGAGATTGACAAACTCATGGCTTTAATTTCTCTCTCGTTCAAGAAAATCTACAAACCTACCAACAACAACCTTCGAACTTCATCAAACACCAGTCGAGCTAATCAAGATAATTCTCCAAGAATCAACAGAGGAACTGGGTATGATAATCAGAGGGCAGTTCCAAATAGTTGCTTTGGGGCTAGCAAAATGTAGTACTCTCGGTAGTGCAAAAGTCTGGTATTCAGTGTTTATAGACTGCAAGGATATGGCATGTATCAAGGAATGTCAGAAACCAAAACGAGTAAAGGATGCAGCTTATCACAAAGGAAAATATGTTATTGTGTAAACAAGAGGAAGCTGGGGTTTAGTTGAATGTAGAACAAGCTGATTGGAAGGATGATACTGATGATAGTCCCTGTAGAAACAGGAATTGGAAGCCACATTATTTGTACATGTTCACAGATTCATGAGGTTTACTATCCAGATTTCAGTTGAAATTTCCTGGACCAATCTTTGATGATGAGCCAATGCATAAGGTACAAAACAATAATGACAACTATAATGTGTTTGGCCATGGAAAATAAACATCCTAGAACAACCTGAATCTAGTTTCATAGACATAATATCTGGCGAAACAGGTGACACCAATATCACTATTGATTCCATTGGATATATGTATGATAGAGCTCAGGAAGACCCAGGATTAAACTGATAATCTTGATCAAGAAACGTAATTTGCTTGCTTCTTTAAATTCAGAAACTAAAATGTGAAATTAATGACAGCAAAACCGAAATAAAGTTTTTAGGAATCATCAAACAAGGAGTTAGTTGATAAATTGAAGGTGAAATTAGGATTTCAAAACTTAGAATAAAAGTTTAGAATTTTCAATAACCATTCAAAGAAGTAAACAATGATCTACTGTCCAAGACTAATCCGTTAATGTTTAAAGAACCTTAAGAAGTCCTAAGCGGAAATCTTGATAAAGTATAATAATGTGAATTAATGCGTCAAAAGGTAGAAAATTGATGTGCAAAAGCTAAAGGGGATTTAATGTCATACAAAATCAATTTTGAAAAATCATCTAATGCATATACTCAAAAAATAAATAATTTAAATCAAACGATTTCGGATATGAAAAAGGAGCTTTGTGCACATCAAGAAACCATCTCCATAATGTCACAAGCAAAGGAGGCTCAGATTAAGCTTTACAAAACTCGTGAAGACAAGGAACTTGATAAAGTCATTGCTTTAGAAAACAAAGCCAAGGTTTTGAATGATATTGTATATAAAACCCGGCCAATCTGTTCAAAAACAATGAATTGCTTAATCGTAATTGTAAAACGAGTTTTGCAAAACCTGAGTTCCTCAAGAAAGCTCAAAGAGCGAATCCTCGTCTGTATGATATAGGTTGCTATAATGATAATCTTGCGTTAATGTTAGCCCCTGATTCTGACGAAACGATTCGTCTTGAAAAAGAACGTCGATCAAAATTAAGCGATTTAATCAGACCCGTATTTGATTAATGATCCAGTTTAATCAGCTTTAAGATTTGTATCATTCCACAACGAGAAACAGTCGCCCCCATGAACAACACAATTTCCAACACGTCAAAGATAGGAGTCAAACATCTCTAACCCAGGAATTTTCCAAAGATCTTTTTCTCCGAAAAAACAAACAACTTTTGTTAGAAAAACGAATGGATAAATCATTCCTTGGGATCACAAGTGTAAAAAGCTCTAAAGAAATTTTCAAGATTAAAAAAGAGTGTTGACAACAATTTTCACACTGGATGGAAACGTTGCAAACAAACAATTGCAAAGAACATATTTGGTAACATTCGATCCTTTCATCAAAACACAATAGAAGGAAATTTGGCTCTACCCAAATTAGCAGAACTCAATCAAGACAGAAATCGTTTCCACATTGTGTTTTGAACGAAGGAAATGGGTGCTGATTTGAGATAACTTTAATTCACTTGAACACGAAGTAGACACTCTCAAATCTCAACTGGAAACCCTGCAAAAAACCACAGTATTTTGAATGAAATCCGACCAACTTTCAAGGAATACTACTATGCTGATCACATGAATGCTATACTTGGTGTGTACAATAAAGCTGGTGAAGTTACTAATTTGCAATGTGATTACGTAGAAACGTGGGAAAAATGTGAACTTCTTGAAAAAGAGCTTTCAAAAAAGTCGACACAATGTCAAAAATTTTGAAATGCACTTCAGAAATAAGCGATTAAATCTTGAAACTTGAATTTACACAAAAACAGTGCAAGCAAAGAAAAGATAAAAATGACAAAAATCTTTCAAAGAAAATTTAGTCTAAAATCTATAACTATTTTCTGAAAGAACGTGAACAGTATTTTTGGAAATTCATCCAAGACTTGAAAGCTCAATACAAGACAAAAAATGAAATGCAAATAATAAAGTTGAGTTGAAAAAAACTCTAAGAAAAGTGAAAGGAAAATTTGTTGGAAACTAAGTTTTGAAAAATCATACCATCGGTTTATTTGACACCCGGAATGCTTTTAAAATCAAAGACAATCCATTTTAGGTAAACCAGCTATTTTTTTTTTTTTTTTTTTCTTCAGATTCTCTTACAAAGAAAGATTTCTAGATTTCTCAAAAGTCAAAGAAGAAAAAGCGCGTTACCACCCCAGGAAAACAGACACACAAACTGTGCTAATGATTTTTCAAAACCCAGTCACTCACCACTACACTAAGCCTCAAACGATTTTGCCTAAAGAAAATGTTTCCAATTGTCAATAACACAAAATGTGATTGCATCATCAGGAATGTATAAAGAGCACACTAAGCCTAACAAACTAAAACACCTCCGCAGTGCATCAAGACATTAGGAAACCTAACAAACGGCGTGCTGTCTTTCTTTTCCTCTACAGGAGTAAATCCCAATACAGTGTTAGAGACCACAGCTTAAAAGAGCAATCATCTGGAAGATTAGAGTCATGTCTACACAATAGTCAAGGAAGAAGCAAGAAGTAGAAGAAAACCTCCGTAGGAAGTTTAAGGTTTTAAAATAATAAAAAAACGACGTAGAACCTGACTAACTGTCGTGTAATTGATGACAGTTGGAAATGCCTAGAAACCGCCCCCAAGAAGAAGGCTAAGAAAGGACCTCGACTGTTAACTTTTTCCTGTGTACTTGTGGGAAAAGTGGTTGACTGAATGTACAAAATCATGATTTGTAGTGTTCCATACATATATAATACAATGGGGGGCGTGAATTCCTAGGACATTCATATTTAGCAACCAATGAATGGCTGAGCCTATTAGAAAACTAAAGCAAACCAAACCCAAGAAGAATGTTAAAACCAATCTGTTGCAACACACATCCAGTAAAGAAAACCGTTGGCAGACAATAGACACAAATCAACATATCCATCTTAAACATACATGTCATCACCCAAAGAAAATATCTAGAAAACAACACAAAGGAAGACAGTTATATAATAATTGATCAAGTTAGTAAGACAAGAAATACATGCAGTTTGTGGGTTATCCAAATGTAATTAATACTTCCACCCGGATATAATTGGAAGGAAACCTAAGTCTCAAAAAGGAAATGGTTAAACCCCCAAACATTAGTTATTATTGCCCTCTTGGTAATTTGCCTTCAATGAAAAATGCCTCTCTAAGAACATCTGCTAATAATTTGGAACATACTAGACTCACCTAGGTGTCCACTGTGTCCAATAGAAACATATCTAGGAAGCTTTATAAGCAAGTTAGTAAGACATGCAGTTGGTGGTATCCTAAGTATACACCACCCATATATAATTGGAAACCTAAGTCTCAAAAAGGAAATGTTAACCCAAACATTAGTATGCCTCTAGGAAATGCATCTAGAACTGCTAATATTTTGGAACATAAGACTCCTAGGTGTTCCACTGTGTCCAATACTCCATTGTCTTCTAATTCTTTTGCAGCTCATCGAGATAATTCTATTCATCGTCGACTCTGGGTGCTCAAAGCACATGACCGGAAATCTCAAACTTCTAAATAATTTTGTGGAGAAATTTCTGGGAACGGTGAAGTTTGGAAATGATCAAATTGCACCAATTCTTGGTTATGGAGATCTGGTTCAAGGAGCTATTACTATCAAAAGGGTTTATTACGTCGAAGGGCTTAATCATAATTTATTCTCTGTTGGTCAATCTGTGATGCGGATTTGGAAGTTGCTTTTCGGAAGTCTACATGTTATATCCATGATTTGAAGGATCTTCTCACAGGTTCTCATGGCAAAAACTTGTATTCCATTACTTTGCAAGACTTAACAACTCCCAATCCAATTTGCTTAATGGCTAAAGCAACATCGTCTCAAGCATGGTTATGGCATCGTCGTCTATCTCATTTAAACTTCGACACCATCAACTTGCTTTCGAAGAATAATATTGTGAATGGACTTCCAAAATTAAAATTCGTCAAAGATCATATGTGTTCTTCTTGTGAGTTGGGGAAAGCAAAAAGAAAGTCTTTTCACACTAAGACTACCCCGAGCTCAAAAAGACGATTACAACTTCTACACATGGACTTATGTGGTCCAATGCGGGTAGAAAGCATTAATGGAAAGAAATATGTTCTCGTAATTGTTGATGACTACTCCCGATATACCTGGACTCACTTCTTGAGGTCCAAAGACGAAACACCTGGAGTTCTCATTGATTTCCTTACCCTTGTCCAATGAGGACTTCATGCTCAAGTTACAACAGTTCGAACTGACAAAGGCACGGAATTTCTTAATAAAACTCTTCATGCATACTTTGCAAAAGAGGGAATAAGACACGAAACGTCAACTGCTCGAACACCTGAACAAAATGGCGTTGTCGAAAGACAGAACCGTACTCTTGTTGAGGCTGCTCGAACAATGCTAAGCGCCGCTAAAGTTCCTTTGTTCTTCTGGGCTGAAGCAATTGCAACAACATGTTTTACTCAAAACCGTTCACTTGTAATTCCTCGACATGAGAAAACACCTTACCATATCATCAATGCCCGAAAACCGTCAGTTAAGTTCTTTCACATATTTTGGTTTCTCTTTGCTAAATCGTCCAAAGATGTGAAAATCTTGTCAAAATGAAGGAAAAAGGTGATGCATGTATTTTTTGTCGGGTATTCTACTCAATCAAAGGCTTACCCAGGGTATTTAACAAGAGAACAAGTGATAGTTGAAACAATTCATGTTAACTTTGACGAATTGCCTCAAATGGCGTCAGATCACGTCAGTTCTGACCCCGGTCCACAATGTTCGACAACGGTACTTGAACAAGACAGTTTAAGTCCCGGTCCACAAAGTCAAGAAAATGTTCCTCAAGTAGCTGAGACAGTAACAACGTCAAATGAGCTGGAATTGCTATATAGTCCGATGTTCAGTGAATTACTCAATGGAACTTCTCCTGTTGTGTCAAAGTCTTCCGCTGTACATGCTGCTGATAATCCCGATAAACGTCAACAACATAACACAACTCACACTTCTACAACAACCGATGTTGCAGATCCACCTCCATTGAACATTCAATCAACACATCAAACTCCAACTCAAGTACCAACTGTCACTGCACCTGAGAACATTATTCAAGCAGAAACCAATACCGAAAATGCACAATTTGACGAAGATGAATTTATCAACATCTTTAGTACACCGGTACAAGAACAAGGGGAGACATCGTCTCGTCATGTTGATTCGTCAAACATGCATACTTTCTATCAACACCATCCTTCTGCACAACGTTGGACAAAAGATCATCCATTAGAACAAGTCATTGGAAATCCTTCTCAATCAATTAGAACAAGACGTCAGCTAGAAACAGATGGCGAGATGTGTATGTTCGCACTCACCGTGAGTCGAACCGAACCAAAGAACATCAAAGAAGCCATGGCTGATTCTGCATGGATTGAATCAATGCAGGAAGAACTTCATCAGTTTGATTGATTAGATGTATGGGAATTAGTCGACAGACCACTTTGCAAAAATGTCATTAACTTAAAGTGGCTCTGGAAAAACAAACGTGATGAGGAAAATATTGTTATTCGCAACAAATCTCGTCTTGTAGCTAAGGGATATGCTCAAAAGGAAGGAATTGATTTCGAAGAGTCATTTGCACCAGTTGCTCGGTTGGAGGCCGTCCGGTTGTTCATTGCGTACGCTGCACACAAATCATTTACCGTATACCAGATGGACGTCAAAACAACATTTCTTTACGGACCTCTGAAGGAAGAAGTGTACGTAAACCAACCAGATGGATTTGTTGACCCATATCATCCTGACAAAGTTTACCGTCTCAAGAAAGCATTATATGGTCTCAAACAAGCACCAAGAGCGTGGTATGATGAACTCTCCAATTTCCTGGTATCCAAAGGATTCTCAAAAGGTTCTATTGATCCAACTCTGTTCATAACTAAACATGGGGAAGACATATTGCTTGTGCAAATTTACGTTGATGACATTATTTTTGGTTCTACGAACCCAAAACTTTCAAAACGATTTGGAAAACTAATGCACAGCAAGTTTGATATGTCTATGATGGGGGAGCTGAAATTCTTTTTAGGAATTCAGATCCACCAATCCCCTCGTGGTATCTTTATAAACCAAGCTAAGTATGCTCAAGAGATACTTAAAAAGCATGGTATGACCTCATGTGATAGCATTGGTACACCAATGGCTACAAAACACCTTGATGCTGACTTGAGTGGTACTCCGGTCGACCAAATGAAATATCATAGTATGGTCGGAGCACTCATGTACCTAACAACAAGTAGACCAGATATTGTACATGCAACATGTTATTGTGCTCGCTATCAAGCAAAACCGACTGAGAAACATCTCACCGCGGTTAAGCGGATCTTTTGGTACCTTAAAGACTCTATTAACATGGGTCTCTGGTATCCGAAGGACACCGGTTTCGAACTAACTGCTTTTTCAGATTTGGATCACGCGGGTTGTCTTGATTCACGTAAGAGTACATCTGGTGGCATATAATTTCTAGGTGGTGATAAGTTAGTCAGCTGGTCATCCAAAAAGCAGGACTGCACCTCAATGTCTTCAGCAGAAGCCGAGTATGTGTCTTTATCTGCGTGCTGCGCACAAGTTCTATGGTTGAGAACTCAGCTCACAGATTATGGCTTCCACTTTGATAAAATACCTATGTATTGTGACTCAAAGGCAGCCATAGCCATCTCGTGCAATCCAGTCCAACATTCCCGCACCAAGCACATCGATGTTAGATATCACTTCATAAAGGAACAGGTTGAAAAGGGTATTGTTGAATTATTCTTTGTCGGAACTGAATACCAGTTAGCTGACTTGTTTACTAAAGCTTTATCGGAAGATAGGTTTAAGTATCTTGTCAGACGACTCGGTATGAGATGTTTGACTCCAGATGAACTGGAGGTTCTGGCAATTGAATATGCTTGATCCATCAAACATCAATTTGTAAATATTTTTATTCTCTCTTCATTTTTGATTTATAAAAATTTTGAAAAAGAAAATACAAAAATATAAAACCAACAAAAAGAAAATAGAAAAATATAAACCTAGAAAAACAAAATATAAAATCAGAAAAATTTCAAAAATACCAAAAAGAATCTTCTCGACATGTCTCTTGGAATCGATAACATTTACGTACCTAGAAATGTTGATTAACATCGACACGGGCGTGTAAATAAAGTTCGAGCAAGAGTTTCAAATGCTTTCAAAACATGTCATTTCTAAATTTTTCTTAATGACTTATGTACATTTCAGTGCATAACTCGGTCCCGAATGTAATAGGGAAGTGTACGCTTCAGTGCGCTTACTCTAAATATAGAAGAGAAGTCTTCTATCATGTGTTTTTAAAATCGTTGAACACAATTTTTCAAAAAGAACTTTCAATGTCAAAATTGACTACAATATAATTTGTGGTATTTTTCTATAAAAAGTAGTATTTGTTAAAATTGTGTGTTCAAGACTCCCTTCCTCGAATAATTTTCAAAGAATTGTAGTACGTAGAATATCATTTTATGTGAATCAATTTCTAAGGGGAAGCTTTTTAAAATAAAGCCTTTTAATGTGTTGAATACATCTCATAAATGTCAATTTTATGTATTCACACACATTTTGTGAAATTAAAATGTGAAAACTTAATGTCAATTAATAATATACATTGTTCACTAAGGCATCTCACTCCGTCTTCAATATTTTGTGGTGTCATATCAATTTTTCATTCCAATGTCGAGTTTTTAATAAATATTGGTATCCCACATATACTGTTGGAGGGGAGCAATCTGAAAAATGAATTCATGCAATATCGTGGTATAATGTTTCTCCCTATGGAATTTTTCATGTCAAATTTTAATCAATTGGTATTTCAAATACCAAGTGTTTTATTATTTCAATAAGATGGGAGAAATGTGGTTTAAAATAATTTATAGACGAATGTAGATCTTTAAGACTCTAAGTGCAACTCTTTTCTTCATTGTGCTAAACAATTTCGAAATCTGAATCACATATGTAAGGGTAGTATTTGAAATAACAATTTTAGAAAATTGTTTTATGGTTCGATCCTCAATACCCAACAACCTATTAATTTCATAATGATTCAGAAGTCAAAAGGTGGTTAGGTTTAGGTATAAAGCATTACTATCCAACCAGAACCATAGGGATCTACCAGGACACTCCATATTTAGAAATAGCAGTTCCTTAGGTTTGAAAGGAGAAGAAAGTGTAAATGGAAAATTGCCAGACTAAGATTGAGCAAACACTGGAACAATCACAACAAGGTGTTAGTGATGACGTCTTGGTAAGTCATTGAAAGGGTAAGAATGAAAAGAAATATATGGATAAAAGGGTAAAAGAAAGAATCCTTCCACACAACATATAGGCAAAAACTGAGTCAATACAAAATCTAATCAAATCACAATGATGATATGTTGATATTGAAGAAAGTCGTCATGGTACCCAGTGCAGCAATTCACAACTCCTGTGTCCGAAGCCCTTTCGGCGTTTCTCCTCAAAAGAAACCTTGTATAATTTGTCACAGAGATACACAAGTTAAACTATTAACAGCTCACATCTGAGATTGTTTAATATTGAAAAGGTGGCAGTCCGCTCCAGCCTCCGATTACATAAAACCAAAAGTGCCAAATCCGAGTCTAGAGCCAAAGTAAAGAGATCAAATTATATACTTCATTAGACACAATTCAAAATACTTTGTTGAACACCATAAAGTTCACAAGCTGTAACAAAGAGTCCTACGCATTATCCTTGAGATCTTGCCAGAACATCTGAGTGATACTTAAGTATTCACAGTGAAGATGGAAATCCTGCTTGAGCCAACATCAAACAAGCTCTTGGTAGGTGACTTGCAAGATTCTATATGAATCGAGCTTGTGATAACTGGATATCAATTTTGGTCCAGTAAATGAATTGACGACTTAATCAGAAAGATAGTAACTATCTGATTCACTCTTACTGTGTTGTCTGCTTTGAGACGTTCCGGTAATGAGAACTAGCAAGCATGGTGAATCTAATACATCTGTGTTAGAAGATCCTACGCTTTGAGCTGGAAACCCTGTCAAGGAGATTCTTTGAATCTACCTGATCACAGGTATAGTATTTATACTATAAAACGGGAAACCGGAGGTTAATGCAACCGAAGTCAAGATGAATGACAAAGCCATATTCATCTTTTATTGCTAACTGTCTTATTTCAGGTTTAGACGACGGTGTTGCAGCCTCATTCCAGCGAAGTCGGATTCATAAACCACATGCTCATACTTATGCTTTCAAAGTCAATCGTTCAACATCAAGATCGTTGATTCTAAACTTCCCCACCATCAAAGAGCCTCAAAGTTAAATAAAAAATAGTTTATTTGGGGAGATTGTTAGACTTATAATCATATATGTCAAACAAGAATGTAACAAGTATGAGTATGTTGGTCAAGAGTACAAGTTGATTAAGAAAGTCAAATCAAGATGATTCAAGTCAAGGAGATGATGCAAGATAACGATCTTAAGAACTCAAAGTCAAAAGATAAAGGCTTAAGATCAAGATCACAAAGCATGAATGAACAAAGCCATTACAAACAAGACAAGACCAAAACAAGGCAAAACATAAATGTTAAAAGTCATATCTTCAACGTTAGGGGAGACAATGATAAATCAAAGCAAACTCCTACAAGAATGTTATCGGTGGTACGGAGGAGTTTGAAAAAAAAGACCTCAACATTGGGGGAGATTGTTAGCCTTAATTATATTAAGTCAAACAAGAATGTTATCGGTCTTATAAAGTCAAACTAGGTCTTGTAAAGTAATAGGCTTGTCGGGTTCAACAGGCTTGGATTGTAATCTAATATTGTCTATGTTTCGGGCTCAAAGCCCAAGTTTAGCCAAGCCCGACCCAAGTAGAAAAACCCACATGCCACTTATGGCTCAAGGGTATAAAAGAAACCCTCTCCACACATGGAGAGGGTGTTGGTTACATTTTCACACTTGTAGCTCACCACTTTCTCTCTCTAATCTAATATTCCAAGTTTTCTTTTCTTCTTTTTCTTCTTTCTTATAACCGGCTCACATAGAGCTTATTTAGGGCTTATTCGGGTTTGCTTATTAGTTGTGAAATGATTATTACAAGAATAACATATATTATATTAGATAATAGTAGACAAAAATAGAATAATTAAAGCATTCGGATAAGGGAGAAAATATGATACTTACGTAATTAAACACTTAAACGCTATAATGCAGCTATATAAAGGACTCCTAGGTTATAGTCTAGGTTCAACCACCTACTTCTCTATAACATGGATCTGATACCAATCTGTCACACCCCACCAAGGCGGAAACACGAGGTGTAACGTCATGGGTATCATCACAACATAATGATGTCAACAATAAAGAGCTACAATGCATTAACTAAAACAAAAATGGACACAAAGTGTCATGACAATACATAACACAAGAAAAAAGGGTCTTGTATTGATGTAAAAGAGTCACGCCAATACAAAGGCATAAACAAAAATATCTCAAAACCTAAACAGTCAACCACATTCAAAGTATCAATTCAAACAAAATACGATATGAAAACTAGGAGATAAACTCCGCATGCAAGCCTACGGTCTCACTAGCCAAGCTTCCTAACTTCACTTTCCTCAAGATGCTCACCTAAAAATGATGCTTAAAACGTCAACAAATATGTTGGTAAGAGTCATAGGTTTTAGACACACAATTATACTCGTTTTCACAGTGATTAACAAAACAAGGTAGGACAATAATGAACTATCATGACCCTATGCTAGCATGTAACAAAATCAAATCAACACATTCACACACTGGGTAGGCGTACCCTTCCGATCCTATGGTACCATAGCCAACACTAAGTAGGCGTACTCATCTGTTCCCAATCAATATCATAAGTAACACCGAGTAGGCGTACCCATCAATCCAAATCAATACCACAAATAACACTGAGTAGGCGTACTCATCCGATCCCATTCAATATTAACATGTAACACATAATCATATAATAGTCATGTAATGTCCATACGCAATTAAAACACATAATCACAGCAATGAAACATTTTAAAACATTTGCATCATTTCCATTCCAATATAAAAACGGAAAAATGGGACTATGAAACTCACCTGATGCACAACTACTTCACAAATTCCTTGCAATCAACTAAACATAAGTAAAACACGTGTTACACGCGATTAGGCTAAACGCCCAAGTCGATGTAACAATCAATTGATGGACTACATTATAAATCATTTACCACACTTCCCATACCTTACTTATACCCTAATACCCTTAATTCATTTATTCGAGTTTTTTAGCTTTTCGGTAGAATTTTGTAGTCATTTCATGACTACAAATAAAATACTAAATCATCAAATTGCCTTTCCTTACTGCATTCCCTACCTTTCCAATGGGTTATGAACTATTGTGATTTTTAAAAAAAAATAATATTGAGTCTAACTATTTTATAAAAATTCAACATCACAAAGTACTCAAATTCGGATCTGAACGCACACCAAAAAGTTTGATTTTCCTAAATATACTTAGACAACTTTTTAGGAGTTGTGCTTTGAGCTGGAGTCAATAAACACATAAAATATGACATTTGATTTTTGGCTAGTCAAGATTCAACTTCTAAGTAGGGGTTTTACTCCCTGAAATCAGACCCAAATCTGACCTGAATTTACTATTTTGACAACTTTTCTTGCAAAAATCATTTGACTAACTTCCCGACCTCAAAACCTTTCGTGGCTAGACTTTTTGAAAACTAGACTCTCTGAACTTAATTTTAGACATAATATTCATATAAAAACTCGTTTTTATCAATGAAATATCATTCGATTAACATGACCTAAATTTCTGCCAAACCCTAATTTCAATTCTAATGCGTTTTAGACCTAACCGATTACACCAATACGCTTCTAATCTATCCACAAACGATCCTACATGATTTAATATCATTAAATTACAGAAAGTTATAAACCCTAATTATTCATCAATCAATGTTACTAATATAAGAAGAACTAAACAAGAACAGGATTGAAGATCATACCTAAAACTTTTAACCGATTACACTTGAATCAACACACTTAATTCTTGATCAATTTTTTTCCCTTCTTGGTGGGTTCGGCCGATCAATAGAAACAAGGGGGGAGGATTAATTGTTGTATTTATAGGCTAAACCTAATTCCTAATCCTTATCTAATACTCCCTCCGTCCCAAAATTATTGTCTCCCGACAAAAAATACACCGTTTAAGAAAAGTGCATTTATTACTGCTTTCTCTCTCTCTTACTTTTTGACATAATGACAGTTTTACCCATAGCTAATTAATTAAACTCTTCTTTAAAGCTTGTAATAATAATTTCAAATAAGGGTAATATAGTAAACTTTATCAAAATTCCCTATCTATTTTTAGTAGTGGACAATTAAATTGGGACATCCCAAAAAGGAAACGTGGACAATAAAAATGGGACGGAGGGAGTACTAGTTTGTGTTTGACTTGGACTTCTTTTTTTCTTTTTAAAACCGGCCCCCTTTATATATATATATATATATATATATATATATATATATATATATATATATATATATATATATATATATATATATTAAAGTTATTATTAAATGTATATTTACTCTTATTTTGTTATTTTTATAAAAATCCTTTATTAATTTAGTAAACCTTTTAAATAAAAACTAGTTATAACTTACTATTTATAAATTCATTTCATATAAATAAATACTAGACTTAATTCATTCATAGGAATACACTATATTCTCTTTACGCTCATAATACAATTATTCACCAAATAACACGACAACGCATAAAATCATGCTATCATTTTCATTGTCACAAAACGTGAACGAAATAAAATAGCTACCAAAACCACAACTCAATCACAATAAGATGAACACGCGTCACGGATTGATATCAAATACTCATATAAGGTCACATAAGCACTTAATTATAACATATATAAATACTTTAGTCAACTCTAATGGTTTGACTAACCTGCTCAAGTCACGGTTGTCACAGATTTGTCCATAAGAACGAAAACCCCAATATTGACGAAACCCTAATTTTTTCACAAAACCAATTGACACCGTAAATTTTTAGTATAGAGAAAAACCTTCCTCTCATACAATGTAAAATTTATGACAACATATAAAAGACTCACATATTATGTCTAAATTCAACCAACCATCCATTCTATTTTTTATTATTACATATCAACGCTAGTATTGTATAGCGAGATGTTTTAAGTTCAAAACGTACAAAAGAAAATAAAGAATGATTACACACAAAATATAAACCCAAGCCACTGTGTGAAAAATCATAGCGAAAACACACAAAAGATAGAGCAATAATCCTTATATAGGCCCGATCTTAGGCTGTATGGTGTAAGGAGACCAAATTCACCTTACACCTCAGCGCCACGTCAGCATTCTCTCTCCAACTTTACCATTCATATTTCAACCGTTTTAACACTCACCTTTCATACCCAACTCACCTTACACACCATTTTTTTTATTTAATTACATTCATTCATAAATTAAAAACGGCTAAGTTCATAATCGCTAGCTGACGAGCTTTATCCTCCTCAATTTGTTTTTCAACCATAGCTTTGATTTCATCATAGGTATGTGAAACTGAACACGCCATTAAAAATACAATAATGAATGTGAGAGTTTTGTTTAAAAATATATGAATTGTGTTTTAAAAAATGAGTGAAATAGTAATATTTATAGATAAAAAATAAGGTTTTTTAAATATAAAATGGATACAAAGATATGTGGGCCCCAAATAATTACCACTCACCGGTGGTGAGTGGCTCACTTATTTTCACCCAAGTCGAGCGCGACTTATACCCACCGGCCTAAGGATTTTCATGGTGACTACACTTTTGAATGGTGAGTTATCACCTATACCGCCCAGCCTTAGTATTCCCACTTGGCTCACTTGAAATCTTGACACATGAACACTTTTAGGGCCCGTTTGGTTTCTAAACGAGTTTAGGATTAAGATTTGAATTTAAATTTGGTTTAGGATTTTGATTTAGATTTGAATTATGAGAGAAAAAATAATATTTAAAAATATATTATTTAATAAAATATGAATTAAAATTTATTTATATTTATAATGAAATGATAAAAAAGAAAAAAAAAATGAGGAGATTGTTCTTAATCCCACATTTATCATAAAACCCCCCAAAACCTCTTATCACCCTTATTTTTCACACAACCCTTTATATGCGGGTTAAAAATCCAAACCCTCATTTTAAAAATGCAACTAAACAACACTTTTTAACTTTTAAATCTAAAACCTAAAGAAACCCTCAAACCAAACGAGCCTAGTCATTGATCTTTGATAGTAAAACTTAGAAACACAAACAAAAAAAGAAAAATAACAAGTTCCAAAAATAACAAAACACCCCTAGATTTGTGTTAGTACAAACCTACATTTTAATAAAGTAGCAAGCCATATCGTTATGGCACTTCTTTCTTACTCTGTGTGAATTGAAACAATTCAGCTATCTTTACTCAACAAATACACATATCTGGACACATATAACACAAAGCAGGGAACATAATGCTTGAAATATATCTCACATGAACGATAAGTGTAGTGCTTTAAAAGACAACATCTCCGACACGAGTGTCTATTTGGTTTACTCCTACTAATTACGTAGATAAAGTATTAATTCACTAATACCATTATAAGCATAATGTATGTTATACTACTTCACATAATTAATACCACATGAATAGATGTCTCTTTGTATTACATATAGGCGCATATGTGGTGAGAAGAGCAGAAAGGGGTAACTATTGTCAATAAAATAAGAGACAATAAAAATAGAGAATATAAATATTGATCCGCAAGTTCAGCATAAGTTTGACATCAATAAATGGACCATTACTTTTATAAAAATGAATATGAACATATACAAACATAAATGGATCATAAAAATGTATATACAAACATAGTGTTTGGCAAAAATGATATATTCCCCCATGGCATATGCCTTATTTTCAGTTCCACATTATACACGCATTTATATATGTAACAAGTGTACATTCTTTTATTTTTCGAGCGTGCCAATTTTTTTCTTTCCTAACGTGCAATGACAAAATTAGTTGTTATAAATTTATCCATAGGCCTTAAATTGTAGCCATATCGAATAGGCCGAACCAATATAAAGTTTTTTGATTGTAATATTTTTTTTGACATCATCATTGTATTAGAAAGACAGAAACAATGGCATAAGTAGAGGAACACAGAGTACAGATATTATCGCATGCAGTTTTGGATCCATGATCCTTACATTTCAGTTTGGACACTAAATTCTATTTCTATGTGAAATCCAAAAAAATGATAAAAGTCTTGACATCGTCAGCAAGCGTGTCTTTTCTTGAAGGTTTTAAATCAAAGCACACACCAGGAATTCAAAACATCAACTCAAAGTGTGACCTAGAAAGCAAATTATAAGGCACAACAAATAGTTTATATAAATTTCGATTTGAGTATGTTTTTTTAAATGAAGTCTGGTAATTGGTCACTTGGGTCAAGCTGAAAGTGTGTGCTCTTGAATTTCAACGAGTTGTAAAATGACCCGCACGTTGCGGCGGGGGCTAAGCAAATGTCGAAAGATATTTAGCTTTGATAATAATATGGGCTAAAAGTAGTCCGGTTAAGGATCCAAATATTTTTTTTGACATTTTTTATAAAATCGTGCGTATTTAAGAAGCATTGCAATATTGGTTCGTTTTGTTTTTTTTCTTATTTATATTAAATGAATTTTTTTAAGAAAATCGTGCGTATTTTAGAAACGTTGCAATATTGGCCTCATTTTAATCGCAATTCGAAAATATTTCTACGGGTATTTTTTTGATATGAATGAAAAATCGTAAATAGTTAAAAGTTGAGGGTCCGTTTTGTATTTTTTTTACTTTTGGCATTGTAGCACTGTAGCACTGTAGCAGTTGGGCTAGATGTTGGACTAAACTAAAAAAAAAACTACTTGAGCCGGTCCAAAGTGGGAGCCCAAGTCAACCTTGCTGTCAAACATTTGCTCCATAGTATATAGAGTAAAAATTCAAAAATATTTCTACGAGTATTTTTTTTATATGAATGGGAAAATCGTAAATAGTTAAAAGTTGAGGGTCCGTTCTGTAATTTTTTTACTTTTGGCATTGTAGCATTGTAGCAATTGGGCTAGATGTTGCACTAAACTAAAAAAAAAATAAAAAAAATACTTGGGCCGGCCCAAAGTGGGAGCCCAAGTCAAACTCATAGTCAAACCTGTAATTTTTTTACTTTTGACATTGTAGCACTGTAGCAATTGGGCTAGATGCTGGACTAAACTAAAAAAAAAAAAAAATACTTGGGCCGGCCCAAAGTGAGAGCCCAAGTCAAACTCATAGTCAAACATTTGAGAATTGTATCATAGGTTAATTTATTCAAGTAATTAGTCCGAATGTGATTCCATCTAAACTCGATAGAATGATATGATCTGATTGTAACTCAAACAAATACTTCGCGGAAAAACAGTGAAACAACATATATAAGAGATTGGAAATAGTACAAACAAAGGAAGGACACAGTTTCACTTTAAATTAACCAATCCTTTAACAAATTTAGTTTATACAAGTTACAACATATAAGAAGTAAAAGTGAAAGAAAAACGAAAATAAAATAAAAAGCTCTAATGCCTCAGCTTGCAAAACACCCTAACATCTTTCTAAAACTTATGTAAGGGTTGTTTTGGCCGGTATTCCATGTGCTACCATATAATTTCTTTTTTCTTTTTTCTTTTTTTTTCTTTACATCTTATTGTATCAAAGTATAATATAATTATACATATATATTTTTTGAAAAGAATATTAATATGAAAAGAGAAACCTTAATACAGATATTTCTAAATTTAGAAAGTTGAAATGCATCTTCTGTGTGTTGGAACTTTTTGCTTTTTTTGATTTAGTTCCTTTTTCCATGCTTTTCCAATGTCTTTTGATATTTTTACTGCGTCAGCAGAAACACCAACCAACCCTCTTCTTGTAAAACCAGATGCATATAATCCTCTTTTTCCCTTCCAACCATTTGGAAATGGTGTTTTTGGGAATCCATTTTCAGCAAAGAATTCTTTTTCCTGTTGATCAAAAAGTTAAAATAATTAGCCAAATAATTGAATTAGGTTTTTTCTTATATGAAGTGAGCAAAAATATTGAATAATAATACTTACATGTAGCCAAAGTGGGACATTGCTAAAATAACCGGTTGCTAAAATAACTGAATCGACGTTTAAGACGTCGTTGTTAACTAATTCGACTGTTTTTCCAGTGAATCTTTTGATCCCTGGTACAACAGTGATTTCTCCTGACTTTATTTTGTCTAATGCTCCAATGTCAAGCACCGGGGTTTTGCCATGATAGTTTTTGAGTCTTAATGGACCTAAAGATGGTCGCTTAATACCATAAATTTCAATGTTACCGAGTGTGAACCATGCAATGATCAATAGAATTTTGTCTACTATGCATAGAGGTAGCCACGCCATGAGCATCATGGCTAAATCAAACGTAGATTTCCCGAGCATTTCTCTTGGCAAAACATGAACCTAAAATGTAAAAATGAATTAGCTAGGCTCGTGATTGTAATTGGTATTGATTTTCTTGATATAAATATTTGTTGTTTATCAGAGCCGTCTCTAAATTTATGAAATTTTTAAAGGCCCTGAGCGAAATTACATAATGAGGCCATGCGATAAGAAACGTTATATATAAAGTGTCATCGTTTTTAAGAAACTAGTTGGTTACCCGCGCATAGCGGCGGCAATAAAAAATTTACTAACTCAACTTTTTACGTAATTTCCTACCCGCTTAGTAATTTCGTTTCACAAATGTATGTGTTCGTTGGGGTTTCCCGTAACTTTTCCGCAACACCATATTAACATCATCATTCTCGCATGTAAAAAGACAACACTCTCTCCGAAAATATGTAGTTTTAACGTATCAAGTTTATATTTAATTAAGATTAAAGTTGTAAAAAAATATAAATCAACATAAAATAAACCAATTAAAATGTAAAAAAAAAATTATAAAAATATATCAAAATAGATGTTGAATTAAAGAGCATAAAATTTTAAAAAATATGGTGAAATTAAATCAAAATAAAATTAAATAGATAAAAAGATATTTCAATTTGAAAATAAAAGTGATTTTTTAATCAAAAGGTAACACATGTCACTTTATGATGTGATTCCCAAAAATAAGATGGATGGTCAAGATTGCACCTCCTTATCTTAATTTTTAATGGGTCCCACATTATAAATGTTTTATATAGTAGTATAGAATAGTAGTATAGATAATGCACATAATTGTTAACGGGATAAATTTTGGTGCCCCTAAAATTTTTGGGGCCCTGTGCGGTCGCTCATCTTGCACACCCTCAAAGCCGGCCCTGTTGTTCATTAGGGTTGATAGAAGTTGAATACTTACCGAGCTCCGAATGACCATTGATGGGTTTGCATTGTGGTTAGCCAGGTCTAAAGAGACTTCCATGCCAGAATTTCCACACCCGACGACCAAAACATTCTTGCCAGCATATTTCACGCCGGTTTTGTAGTCTTTTGCATGGATCACTTCACCAGAGAACTCTTTTAGGCCTTCAATTTCTGGGATTACCCCTTCAGCATTTTCGCCTGTGGCCACGACAAGCATCTGGCATATATACTCCGTCTCAGACCGGACTGATCCGGCTGTAGAGACAGTCTTTACTCGCCAAAGCTTGCAGGCCTCGTCAAACTTAGCTGACTGAACACACTCATTGAATTGTGGCTTGATGTCATATTTTTGTGCATAGTTCTCTAGGTAAGCAATAAATTGTTTCTTTGTTGGGTATTCGGGGTAGTCTTCGGGGAAGGGTACCTTGGGAAGTTGGCAGAATTTTTTCGGGAGGTGGAGTTTAAGGCGATCATAGGTGTGTTTTTGCCAAAGTGAAGCAATGCAGTCAGATCTTTCGATGACTACAAAAGGAATTCCTTGCTCCCTTAGACAAGCCGAGATGGCTAGCCCTGAAGGGCCCGCCCCTACTATGACTGGCCCGTTAACCCACACGCATCGACGACCAAAGTAGTTATTTGGTTCTGAAAAGCTAAACATCGTTGCTAACTTTATTTTTATGTTACACAAACAAATGAATATGGCCCGCAAGTGCTAAAGTATGCTACAAAATGCAATTTTTTGTATGTGTGAAGTTGGAGAAATTTTTTGTTTATTTAGGTTTTAGGACTGAGATAGATGATTGTTGTGTTTTGAATGAAACGAGATAGTGAATGAAGAGGTGTATATATATAGGCAGGGATGAATGGTTGGGGTATGTGAGATGGGGTGGGGTTGCATGTGATAACGATGGTGAAGGCAATTAAATACTTTTTTTTTTGCATGTCACCTAAAATCATATGCTAACCCATTAATTTTAAATGATCTATCGATAAAATAATCATGAGCAATTATTTATTCAAGTACTATTCTTATATTTTAACTGAAATCTCTTCTAAAGCTTATTCAATCTTCTGCTTAGCATCTTAAAAATAAGTCACTCGGATAAATCAGTTTTTGTTGTTCATTTTTATGAAATGTCTTGGTACGTATATAATATGCTAAATAAGTTTAAAGTCAAATAAGCATATAAGCAACTATGGTCAAATCAGACATGGAATATTCACACATGCATCATAAGATACAATAAATACAACAACTTACTTACATGATGGGGTAACATAGTCGACGTCTATAGTCACATGCTGAGTTTGAAGGTAATACAAAGCCGATTATTGTCACCGAAAGTTTACGTAAGTAGTCTTTTTCATTAATAAGAATTAGCGGACATAAATGTGATAAACTAAAAAACTTTACATGAAAAGAATAATACAATCGTCTTATTTGTTTTTAACATGCATCTAAACAATTTAGTGGTGATTTGATCTTTTATTTTTCCCGCTATTTTAAACAAAGCATTATGCATCTCGTAAACTTTTAAGATTCATCTTTTAAAAAAGTGTCAATCAAAACACGTTTTTCTTACGGAATGTCTTAACATTCATGATATATTCCTACTATGGATAAAATTTTGAGGTTTACAAATTGTTCAAACATAAATTAAATATTATTATGATACACAAATTTTTAGACCTCTTCAAAATCTTAGACCTTTTTGTTTGGTAAAGGGTTTCCCCGGTAAATATATTACACTAAAAATCGTTGAAGTACAAAAGGATAAGGGTGAATTCTCTTATCTCAGTCCAAAAAATGGACACTCGCAAGCACCTAACATAAGAAAGACACGCCAATCTTACGAATAACAACGAAAGTAAATAAAAATAAATA
>BQNB010036644.1:3382-49980 GCA_026074375.1 Tanacetum coccineum | reverse complement strand
ATGCAGCCTTTATTGCACACTATAAGTATAAAAAAACTGTACATGTAAACTATGTAAAGCGAAGAGGCAGTAGTCGCGCGGTAATGGCCATTTTCAGTAAGAACTTACATGTAAATTTATACTTTTATAAGAAAACATAATAAACAAAACCCGCCACATCGAAGCGCGGGTTTTCAAACCCCGTTATAATTAAAGAACAAGAACAAAACTTGTTCTTTTCCTCTTGTAGTCTACGGTAGAAATAGGAGAGAAAGGGAGGATGACTGATTCGTAGTTTTACATACATATAAAATAATATACTTATAGAGAAATTAAGGAAATCCCCAAGTAACCCTTGGACAAATCCACTCACAAAGATATATATAGAATACGTATTAAACCGGGTAAGTATGATCACCCGGGTCGTTTCCCCAACGACTAGTGAAATTGAAACCACGTTTAGGTTCGGATCCTGATTTGAATGGAACAAAGATATTTTGGATAAGCTATTACTACGAAATTAAGAAGCAACAAATAATGACAATTAAGCAAGTAAACAAATTTTAAATCCCTAAAAATGTAAACTAAGATTTCACTAAATAAAGAAAAATTGCCGAAAATTATTAAAAATAAAAGCCCTAATTTTTATCTTTTTATAAAAGTTTAATTAAACTAATTAAAAATTAACCTAATTACTAATTAAAACTAATAAACTTAATTAAATTCTTAATCTAAGGACTAATGGTGCAAAAAGGAAAAGGACTAACGGGGAAACTAACAAATTAACGGAGGGACTAACTGAAAAACAACTAAGATCGAAAAGTTACACTTTCTACCCGGATAATCTACCCCGATCACAAATTAAGTTCAATAAGCATTCGAAATTTTAAAGAGCTTAAAATGAAAAACTCAAAGAAGCAAAGTTGTAAAGGAAGCTAGGGGAAACAACTTTAATAAAGGCTACTTGGGCTGAAACTTACAAATAAGCTCAAAAAGAACTTATCTTTAAGCTGTTTACAGAAAGTGGGGTTTATCCCTTGGTTTTAGAAAATTAGCTATAAAAAACTTAATACTAGATAAAAATGTAAAAGGAAAGAAGTTCTAAAGAGCTTATGATGCTCTTACTCTAAAAATGCAAAGAAATCTAAGCTAAAGATGCTTTTTAGCTACTGAAACTAAGCATGAATTAAGCATAACTTTAGTACATAAGACAAATAGCATACAAATCACATGAGCTTAAAAGCTTAAAAAGCTAAACTAGACTCTAGAACTTTAAGGGTTTATAAAACTACTTATAATCTATCTAATTAAGCTAGAAAATCTAGACCCATAAGCTAAATTAACAACTTCAAATCCTAAGGTTTCTAAGTACTGTTTTTGGCTTTTTAACTTTTTGACAGCAAAAATAAGCTATGTAAATAAGCTAGAAAATGAAATCTAAAACTTATTCTATATTAAGCTATAACTAGACTTTAAAATGCTAAAAGATAAGCTATTAAATCCTACAATTACTCGACTAAAAGTTACACCAAAGGTAGCAGTACTAACTTGTTAGTTAGTACTGGTAGTGTAAATATCAGCAGTACTAACTTGAAGGTACTGCTGATGCAATTTGCACTACTTAAGAACAAAATTAAGCTCATGAAAATATAGCTAGAAAGAAAACTAAAACTAAAATTCATAAATAAGCTATAACTAACACTAATACACTGAATTTAGACAAGCTAACAATCTAAGTAACAGTACTAAACTTATGGTTCGTATGGTAGTGTAAAGGTTCAGCAGTACTAGACTTATGTTAGCTACTGCTAGTGATAATTTGAGAGTGCCCATAAAACAAACACTCTTAGTCCATGATGACAGAGTGAGAATGCTTTTTAAAGAGAAAAATTATGTACAAGTACTAACTCACTAGATAAAAAAACTCGATTACAAACTTAGCAATCATGATTAAAAAACTGAAAGTAAAATTCTTATAAGATCTTTAAACTAATTATGCTAATATATTTTGGATTTTATGAGTTTTTATGACAGAAATTAGTAACTAATGATCTATAACTATTTAAGCAAAAACAGACTAGAACATATAACTAATAAGCACTAGAAGAGATATTTAAACACTAATAAGCAAAGAGAATAAGCAAATAAGCTATATTAAGCATGTAAACTATAACTAAGCAATTTAAACTGAAATTAGAGAAGAATGAAAAGAGAAACTTACTTGATCCTTTAGCTAAACAAAAGGAACCAATAAAGGCAGCTACAAGCTCCCTAGCTTATTAATAAGCTAGGGTATAAGTCCTTGGGATCTCTTCCAAGTTAAGATCCCCTTCCAAAAGCTCAAATACAATAAGATCCATGTAAGATTAAACTGATTTAAGGTTTAGATAAGGTTAATACTGAATTCAATGAGCTCTATTTCAGCTTATAGACTGAAAGAGCTTAATATGAGCTTATTAGCTTATTGAGACAATTTGGCTTAGTAAGAGAGCTTAAAGGTTGAAAATAAGAAGAGCTTATGACAAATAAAAACTGAATTTCATTAATTGAAAACTGAATTACATTACTAGAAAAGGAAAATTACATTTAAGGAAAACACGAATTTAATCTATACTAAAATTACTAAAAACTAGATTAAAAAGAAGAAGACTAGATACTCGTGTGTGAGAGGTGAGGCCTATTTATAGGACTTGAGGAAGCTTCTAGGATCTCTTGCCCTGCCCTCCAATCTTTCAATCCTGGCCAATCATTTCTTCAATCATTTGAGCTTCATTTGTGGCCGTTTGATCAAGCTGTGGACACCTGAGGATTGCCAGCGTGTCATTCTATTGATGTGACGTTTGTGCTTCTTTTGTGAGTATTTTAGTACAAAAACCCACATTCCATTGTGCTTCCTCAAAATCCACGTGAGCTTCTTTGATGGGGATTGGCCAATGGGAGGGTTTGGTGATGTAATTCTCTGCCATGTCAGTCCTTGTCAACCGAATTGTCCTTTGTACCCTCTAATTTTAAAAACCCCTTTGATGTAAGTGGAGGGTGAAATGGGGAAGACGATGAACAGTGAATGGGATTTACCCGCTCTTTTTTTATAACTGAAATGGGTAAAACTCGTTTGAACTTTGGCTTTGTAACACAAATGGTCCTTGTCTTTTGGTTCTCTCTTATTTCTAGTTATAGAACAGTTTGGGAATTAGCAATTTTGGCCCTTGTGTTTTATAATAAGAGGAAATGGGCTTTGTTGACATTTATTGACCAATGTTTGACTGGGATTTGACTGAGGCTTGACTTCCGGCTTTTGTACTCTTCTGATTCTCGAGCCCGTGCTTGCTCGTTTTAGACTGTTTTCTTGTGATTTTTGACTTATCCATACCTGCACACACAAAACATAAATACAAGCATATTTTTGCTATTTTTGGTCTGTTTTGGGTTTAATTGGATTATTTTAAGTATAACCGGATATGTGTATTTTACACCTATCAGTGACGAAGCCGTTACTTTCACTTGATATTCTTTTGCCATCAATCAGATTTCCCTATACTGTTAAAGTGAGTTCATAGCCTCACTTTTAAGATCACAAGTTATAAAAACCCGAATACCCATTTTCTTTTTTAAGAATTTTCTCTTTTCTTGATAATTAATACTACTACAAACTTATTTTGTGTTGACATAATGTATTGTTTCATTACCTCATTGGTACTTTTAGGATCATTGAACTAAAAAGCACATTAAGCTGTCTAAAAGATTATTTAGTCATCCGATTTTCACTTTTCATATGCTAAGATTAAAAAAACAAGTTCATTGGTATTTACAAGTCATGAGACTAACTTCTACTCATAAATATTAATTGTTGTACTTATCTTTTTCCCCCATCAAATCTACTTTTGTATCTCAAGATTTTATTTTATGACATTAGACCCGAAGGCTCTTTAAGGCTTGTTTCGGATATTTTTCTAATTAAGAATAAAGTGTAATGGTTAAGAAGCATAATTATACTCCTAGCATTTTCATATGATTCAAATGTTATCAAGATATAAATTCACATCGACGGCAAACAAAATTTGGCTTTTATTAGGCTACTTAAGCATAGGCACCTTCATGTCATATACCCGAAGGCTCTTTAAGACAGTAAATGGACCAAATCTTATTTGAACAATATACCCTTAGGCTCTTTAGGCACAAAGTAAGACAAAAATTATGATAAACAATATTAAACCTGTAGTCCTTTAGAAGGCTACAACATCGGACCACGGCCTCGACAAGATGTAGCAAACATTTTCGTCTTCGATTATATAAGTAAAAATCGGTGCCCTTTTATCCGAATCCACATCGATAGCGAGTCGTAAAGAGGTTATTCTACTTTTTAGGACACGGATCCTACCTTATATGATAAACCCACTATCGGGCCTCGCTCCGACAAGATGAAGTAATCTGGACAGAGATAATTATTATTTTTATTTTTGCATTTTTAAGCAATACTTGAGTATCATGTTGGTACTCATCTTATTCACAAATGAACTAAAGAAAACTTTTTTAGCTATCATTATGAACCCTAAATCACCATTCAAACTCTTTTTATTAAACATTTATATATAGGTGAAACAAGCTAATGGGAGAAAAAGCCACATATACGTATGAGCTTGAAAGATATCCAACTATCCTAGTTTATTGTCATGATATTTATAATCTATACCACTTCAATTTCTTGTTCTGTTTAATATGTAATTGGAATATACTTAGAACTATAAATTCCAACTTGGCATATTTAAAATCTACTTGAGATTAGCACAAGCTTTCATTTACTAATGATTCAAGTCTAGCATGTTTAAAGTCTATATGAGACTAGCACAAACTATCATCATTAATTGTTAAGGGGAAAGCTAGAACTCTACTAGTACGTTCGGAGATCACAATTTTACTTCTTATTTCTAACCTGTGGAATAACCTGTTCATGTTCTTAAAAATATTTATTTTTTTTTATATTAAATAATAAGACTGAAAATATTAAAAATTTTTGCTATTTTTGTAGGGAAAAACGGGTACGTGAAGAACAAAAAATAAGGCAAGCAACATCAAATCGTAGATTCCTTCCCCAACTAAAACGATTCTTGTCCCTCAAAGTTTAAGGTCGGGTTTCTTCTCGTAAATCTAAGCCGTTCATGAAGTATGCAAAGATAAACGTTGATCGATAATGATGAAAGGATATGGATCTCCCCAAACTAATTTCACACAAAGGATGAGAAGCTCGAGTAGAACGGGTTGACCTTTTTAGCATGTTTATCTCAGGTAACTGAACATCTTATGGCACGGAGTGGCACGAACTTAAAGATGGCTAAACAGTTATCATTCAAACTTTATATTTTCATGTAGATTTTGGGACCTCTGTTTGTAAAAACTTTGATGAAATAATGAATGATAACTTATCTTTTAAAAACATCTCTTTCGAGTCGTTTTCTATGATTATGACTTTTGTACTATGAAATAATACCCTGGATTAGCTTCCGCTGCTATTTGTTAAAAATAGGGGTGTTATAGATTGGTATCAAGAGCCACAGTTATAGAGAACAAGGTTAAAACTTTAACTATAACTACTTTTCTCATCAAAGTCCTCCGTGCTACTACATCTCCTAAATAGTATGTAAAGATACATAACTACTATACTATTATATAAATAACTTATGTTATTTACTACTGGGTTGTTAACAGAATGATGTCTTCTCCTAACCATCCTACTTTTGATATTGAGGATGCTTTTTCCTCCAACTTTTCGGACTTTATCCCGGCTTCCCCAGACTATGTCCCAACTTTACTAGGAAAAACCTATTCTAGCGCTTCACATAACTCATTTGGTGTAGTTCCAATAGTTTCACCAACTCTTTCACTTTATCATGATGACCCCTTTATAAAGGTCATGTATGCATACTATGCTAAAGAATAACCTATTCCACCACCAACTATTGTGACTCTATCCTCAATGTTTAATCCTCAAGAATTCTTTCTTCCTGAGGAATTATTGTCACCTAAGAAACAAAGGACCAGCCACTAGAAGCAATCAGCAACCACTATCGGTAATTTGTCATGCCTGTAGAGAGAAAGGGCATTATGCAAATCAGTGCCGAAAGACCACCAACAACAATGCCCAGGGAAGAGCCTACATGCTAAGGGATAGGAATGCTCATCAAAACCCGAACGTAGTCACGGGTATGCTCCTTCTAAACCAACATCTAGCTAGAGTATTATTTGATTCTGGAGCCGATAAAAGCTTCGTATCCATATCTCTTGCCTCTAAGCTAAATATTCCACCCATTATAATAGATACCTTTTACATTATCGAAATGACTGACGGAAACTTAGTAAGCACAAACACTGTTATTCAAGGTGCAACTCTGACTTTGTTAAACCAACCTTTCAAAATTGATCTTACGCTGGCCAAACTCGGTAGTTTCGATGTCGTCATTGGTATGGATTGGTTATCCAAGTATCATGCTAGGATCATCTGTGACAAGAAAGTCGTCCACATTCCCATCGATGGTGAAACATTGATCATTCGAGGTAACCGAAGTAAAACCCGACTAAGTCTCATATCCTGTATAAAAACCGAAAGGTATATATCCAGGGTATGTCAAGTTTTCGTAGCCCAAATAATGGAAAAGAAGTCGTACGTGAAATGACTAGAAGACATACCGGTAGTCAGAGAATTCCCGGAAGTTTTTCCTAAAGATCTACCTGGCCTTCCTCCCGTACGCCAAGTAGAATTCAAAATCAATTTAATTCCAAGAGCGACACCTATAGCCCGAGCACCTTATAGATTAGCTCCTTCAGAAATGCAGGAACTATCTAACCAACTTTAAGAGTTGGCAGACCGAGGTTTTATTCGACCAAGTACTTCACGTTGGGGAGCTCCTGTCTTATTTGTTAAAAAGAAAGACGGATCTTTCAGAATGTGTATCGATTACCGGGAGTTGAATAAACTTACCATAAAGAATCGTTACCCATTACCCAGGATTGAAGACTTATTTAACCAACTTCAAGGTTCGGGTGTCTACTCGAAGATTGACTTAAGATCAGGCTATCATCAATTGAGAGTCAGGGATGAAGATATTCCCAAGACTGCTTTCAGAACAAGATACGGACACTACGAATTTCAAGTGATGACATTTGCTTTAACTAACACACCTGCTGTATTCATGGATCTCATGAATCGTGTGTGTAAACCATACTTGGATAAATTTGTGATAATGTTCATCGATGATATTCTTATCTACTCTCGTAACAAAGAAGAGCACGCAAATCATCTGAGAATAATCTTGGAATTACTCAAGAAAGAGAAGTTGTATGCCAAATTCTCCAAGTGTGATTTCTGGATTCATATCGTGCAATTTATTGGACACTTAATTGATAGTCAATGACTTGACATTGACCCTGCCAAGATTGAAGTAGGTAAGAATTGGGCATCTCCTACTACACCCACATAAATACGTCAATTCTTAGGACTTGCTGGCTACTACCAGAGATTCATTGAAGGTTTTTCGAAGATTGCAAAGTCTTTGACTGAATTAATCCAGAAAAACCAGAAGTATATCTGGGGCAAAGATCAAGAGTCGGCTTTCTAATTACTAAAACAGAAGCTTTGTGAAGCTCCAATCTTAGCATTACCAGAAGGAAACGACGATTTTGTTGTTTACTGTGATGCATCCCATTAAGGTCTGGGAGCGGTGTTAATGTAAAGAGAGAAAGTTATTGCATATGCATCCTGACAACTTAAGCCAAATGAAGAAAACTATACCACTCATGATCTCGAATTAGGAGCAGTTGTGTTCGCTCTTAAAATTTGGAGACACTATCTGTATGGCACCAAATGTACCGTGTTCACTGATCATAAAATTCTCCAACACATCCTTGATCAGAAAGAGTTGAACATGAGACAACGCCGTTGGCTAGAATTTCTTACAGATTATGATTGTAAAATTCGCTACCATCTTAGAAAGGCAAATGTTGTAGCAGATGCCTTAAGCCGAAAGGAACGAATCAAACCTCTCCGAGTCAAATCATTAGTCATGACCATTCATCCAAACTTACCATCACAAATTCTTAAAGCTCAAACCGAAGCACTCAAAGAAGAAAACATCAAAGCTGAGAACCTACGAGGAATGGATAAAGCATTTGAAATACCTCCTAATGGAACTCGTTGTATTAAGAACTGAAGTTGGTTACCATACTTTAGTAATCTAAGAGACTTGATCATGCATGAATCCCATAAATCAAAATATTCCATTCACTCGGGTTCTAACAAGATGTATCAGGATCTAAAGAAACTCTATTGGTGGTCTAACATGAAGGCAATCATCGCCGAATATGTTGGCAAATGTTTAACATGTTCTAGAGTTAAGGCAGAATGTCAGAAGCCATCCGGCTTACTGGTACAACCAGAGATTCCTATGTGGAAATATGAGAGAATAACAATGGATTTCATCATAAAACTGCCCAAAACATCAAACAGACATGACACAATCTAGGTCATTGTCGATCGCCTTACCAAATCGGCACATTTCATCCCTACCCGAGAGATAGATAGTATGGAAATCCTTACAAGGTTATACATCAAAGAAATAGTCTCCCGGCATGGAGTGCCAATATCTATCATCTCGGACCGTGACAATCATTTCACGTCCAGATTCTGGCAATCATTACAAAATGCTTTGGGTACTCAATTAGACACGAGTACAGCTAACATCCTGAAACCGATGGACAAAGTGAAAGAACCATCCAAACACTCAAAGACATGCTTCGAGCCTGTGTTATAGATTTTAGAAAAGGATGGGAAAACACTTACCATTAGTAGAATTTTCTTACAATAATAGTTACCATGCCAGTATTAAGGCAGAACCATTTGAGGCACTTTATGGTCAAAAGTGCAAATCACCTATTTGCTGAGCCGAAGTTAGAGATATTCAACTTACAGGACTAAAAATAATCCATGAAACCACTAAGAAGATAGTGCAAATTCGACAACACTTGCAAGCTGCAAGAGATCAGCAAAGAAGTTATGCCAATGTAAGACGAAAGCCTTTTGAATTTCAAATTGGTGATCGAGTTATGTTAAAAGTGTCACCTCGTAAAGGTGTCATCCGATTCAGAAAACGAGGAAAGCTTAACCCTCAGTTACCATTAGAACCTTTTACAAAATTCTTGAACTGAATGGCTATTTGCATATAAACTTGAGGCTTCCTGAATAGCTCCATAATATTTCACAAGTACTTTCTACGTTTTCTATCTAAATAAATGCTTATCTGACGAATCCCTTGTCATTCCAAAGAAGGAGCTTCGACTCGATGACAAACTCAACTTGTGAAGAACCATGGAGATATGTATCCGAGAAGGTCAAGGCAACTGAAACAAAGATGTATTCCTATAGTCTAAGTAAGATGGAACTCAAACGAGGACAAGAATTCTACATGGGATGCGAAGACAAATTTGTGCCAATTATCCCACACAGTTTTTCAAAACATCACCCGAATGCAACCTAAATCTCAGGAAGAGATTCTTTTAAGGGGGCGGAGACTATAACAACCCGTAATTTTCATCAATGTAATTATCCATCTATTAAATTAGATGCACTATAATATCCATCTATTAAATTAGATGCACTTTATATACCACCTTTTTACAGGGAAATTTTTGCTTTATCTCATTATGCAACGTAACTTGCATCTCTAAAGTAAACGAGCTCACGCAACCTCTATCAATGCCATCTATATCTATGTTTACATCATGTAAACATCCTAATATGTCAAGTCTATATCTTAATATCATTTTACCAAGTACATTATCCATTTAACGTACTTTTCAAAATGTTATTTCAAAACAAGCATTAAACGTTAATGTTTACATCAAAACCCTAATTATATGTAATGTATACATATAAAATGAATGTGCAAGCCTCTAAAGCATGTGTACAAGTATCAATACATAACATTTGAATATCTTTTCCCTCCTGAATCAAGTTACAACTTTCTAAAGCTCAATAAAGTAAATGCCTACTCGTGACTTAACAAAATACAATCATGTTTAAACTTTACCACCACTTTAGCACAAGGTACAAGCACTTAATGCATGACTTCTAAACCCTAAACTTAAACCCTAAGTCATTCTAAAACCCTAATCTAAAACCCTAAACCTTAAACGAAACCCTAAAACCCTAATTTCACTTTAAACCTAAAACTAAACCCTAAACCTTAAAACTAAGCCCTAAACCCTAATCCTAACACTAATCTTAATCCTAAACCCTAATATATCCCTAATCCTAACCCTAATCCATGAATTAAAACCAAAAATCCTAACTCGAAACCCTAAACCAAACCCGGCACCCTTTTCTTTCTTTTTGACCTATTTTTAAGCTATCAAACACCTCAAGCACCTCTATGACATCACCACCACATCACCAAGCAGCCACCCTAGCACCTTACAAGCACCTTATTCACCTCCCTTGGCCACCAAGTTGTAAAATCACCTCCTTGTCACCCTATATATGCCACGGCTTCACCACCACCCCACAACTCACCATAGCTATTTTTCTAGCTCACCCTACTCACCATCTAGCCTCCCTTAGTCACCTCATCTAGCTAGGACACTAAGCAAATAAGAAAACTTGGGCACAAAGGCTTTCCAAGCACTATATAAGCCGAAACATACACCCTCTTTCAAATCACACCTCAAAAACTTATCACCACTCAAATGGAGTTCTAACTCAGACCAAGAAGGATCAAGTGAAGTCCCTAAGCTCAGAATAGAAGCCAAGAACCAAGAAAAAGAAGCTCTTGAAGTCGTTACTAGGCATACGAACCCGAAAACCCCATTTCGACCTATTTTAGCTCAAGTAAGCTCAAAATCTTGTTCAATAATCTTATAATCTGTATTATAATGTTCATAATACTCTTAAGACCATATATGAACTCTTGTTAAAGCCTTGAATCCTCAAACCCATGCGTTTTTTATTAAAACCCTAAAAACGACCCGTTTTGATTTTCTAGCTAACAAATCCTTTTTCTAAACTTTTGTTATGTTAGAACATCTTATTTTTGCTTATTCTAATAAGCTATAACCTGCAAATATCATTTGGAATCCTAAAATAAGCTTGCATGGCTTTTTGGACTTGATTTGTAAATTATTTCCATGCAAGGGGTATATATCATAACTTTCTGAAATTTATAACTAAAGGGGCTGAAAATGTCATTTTTACAAAGTTATAACTATAAGGACCTATCTTGCCAAGTTCTAAAGTTAAAGGTTTAAATTATATATAATTTATATATAAAGGACTAAACTTGTAAAAGTTTATAAACCAAGGGTATATATTGCCATTTTTGCAAACTTAAAAATATAAAATATAATATTTTTATATAAATTATAAAAATATATTTTAATATTATAAAACTCGATTTTATTAAAACCCGACACATTAATCATTATTAATCATCGATCGACGCATTATAAAACAATTACGTTATATATTTAACGTAATTTATCATCAACTAACTTTTGAAGAAACTTAAAATCTTATCGTATCACGTTACTAGGGAGCTTCATGTAAGGAGTTTCATTTGGGTATACGTTTTGACGAGTTTGCTGGATTTACGATTTAAAGTGTCTTGGCTCCTCAAACGTTTACTACATGACCTCTGAATTATGATGGCCCGAACAGTGATGCAATATTTCCATAATTTAAATCAAAGTAATACTTTAAACTTTATAATTTTTGAACATAGACCATCACACTAATAACTTGAACATATTACCCTAGGTTGCGTGATGAAGCCATTACTTTCACTTTATATACTATTGACATCAATCAGATTTCCCCTGTTAAGGTGAGTTCATAGCCTCGCATTTTAAATCTTCTAATGTTTTCATAAACCCGCAAGGGGGATACATGCTATAAACCATGAATAAGAGTGTTGTTTTACTACGTATGACTATCCTGAAATATTAATTGCCTAAGTCCTTACTCTTTGCGCCATTAAGACCTCCACTATCATGAACCATTAATTACTCTTCGGAGTGAGCGCGAAACTGTGAAAAGATATTATTTTGGACTGAGCTACCCCGATGGAATACATATACTTTCTGTAACCAAACCAATTCATCTAAACACTATTTGTGGGTGTTTGGCAAATCACCGCGTTGGGGATAATTATAAGATTTATTGATTAATCTAGTTCTCGATGCATGATGCTTCAGGCAATAATACATTTCTATAATAATTGTACTCATTGCAATTATTACACTTATGGGTTATAAACAACGTAACCCACTAATTGAACTTGTATCACACAGTTTAACATAAACCTATGAATATCACACAACATTGTGTTGACCTTTTTAGCATGTTAATTCACAGGTATTTGAGCCACATATGGCACGGAGTGGCACGGACTTAAAGATAGCAAACTGTTATCATTTCAACTTTATGTTTTCATGTAGATTTTGGACCTATGTTTGTTAAAAACTCTGATAAAATATTAATGATAACTTATCTGTTTAAAAAGTCTCTTTTCAGTCGTTTTCTATGATTATGACTGTTGTACTATGAAATAATACCCCAGATTAGTTTCCGCTGCTATATGTCAAAAATGGGGGTGTTATACCTAGTTCGCTTACAATATCTTTCTAAATATCTATAATCTTTTCTATAAACAAATAACTTAATACATATCATATAATCAGTCCAACAACAAACAATACAAACTTATAACCTTAGCAGCATTAACTTATCGAGCGCTAGTAACTTTGTACTAGCAATAGTAACTTAACACTAGTAGTAGTAACTACTTACCATATTTTATTTAGTAGTACTAATATTCACTCGCAGTACTAACTTTGTACTAGCAGTAGTAAATACTTAGCATATTTTCTTTGAAGTTCATGAGCAACACTAAATCCAGCTGAGCAGCATTAACACAAACATGAGCAGCAGTAATTCTAACAACATCAAGAAGACTTTTAATCCCAACAATCCTCCATTAAACTTGATATTCTTCTTCAAAATCATCAAGTTTCTTCATTTAAAGCTTCATCAACACAGGAGGATGCTTTAAACACTTCTTAAGTGTTTCATGATAAATTTACAAGCTGATAATCCATTTTCACTTATCATCGTCCCAATCATAAGCATCCCTATTCCAACATCATTGAAAGGTAGATGGTGTAATTGGATACTTCTTCTCTACCAAACATATAGATATGACACTGATTCATCCCAAGGAATGTACACTACATGAGTACTATATAGCTTCCAATCTCAACACTTTGTAGCATTTATGATTCCTCCATAGTTTATCTTCTATATGTGGTTCAAACATAGTTTTTAAATCACCCCATAATAACAAATCCAAGTCTTCCACTGGTCTTATTAACTTATATTTAGCTTTTTCCAACTTGTATAAAGTTTCCAAATCTTCCCTGTTAAAACTTTAAGCATGTGACTAAAGATCATGTACATTTGAGACTTTTTATCAGCTCTTATTATTTGATAATAGTTTTTCCTTCCTTATGAATCTTCTAGCCAACAATACTTGGAGACTTAATAGCCAAAGGTATAGCATCAGTTGCTACTTCTTCTTCATCTAGAATTATTTTCATTAACTGTTTAAGCTCTGCTGTTTCTTTGTCATCTTCTACTTTTTGCTTCTTTGTATTCTCTTGTATCAGCTCTATTCCTGCTCTCTTTTCTTTGCCTTCCACCAGCTCTGTTCTAAAGTCTTCAAATGTATTTACCCTTTGGAATGCCCTATCAAACATCTCTTGAATATAATCAAACCCTTTCAAATTCAAATCTTGGAGCTTGTATCCTTCCATGTTCTTTAGGTAAGTACACATTATCTTTCTCTGTTGAGCTTTTGTTGGTGGTTTGTTTCTTATCTCTTTTGCTCTTTTAGCTGTAAAATACTTTCTTCTTTTCTTTAAGAGTTGTTGAAATAATGTAGCCTTTTTTCAGTATACAACTCTTCTTGTTCTTGTGCTTGCAATCTTTCAGCCAATTGATGATCAACATCAATATTTGCTTGTATATCATCCCATGTTTCAATCAAGGCAATATTGGCTTCTTGTTCTTTTTTAGCTTTTTCTCTTGCAAGTCTTTCTTTTTCATCAAATTCAGCTTGTAGTTTTAAAGCAGTTTCTTCATCAAAACTGATTTGATCTTTCTTTTTCATAGGCTTCACAGGTTTTATCCATATCCCTTTACCTTTGTCCTGTGATTGTTGTGAAGATAGTTGTGAAGATTTTGTTGTTGTAGATTCACCCAGCTCTTGTATAACAACCCCTTTCTACTTGGGTTTTGTATTTTTCATTTCTTCAAGTGCTTAAGCCAAAGTAATATCATCAATAGTTGTAGCAGTAGTTGTTGTAGCTGTACTAATAGTTGTTGCCGCACTAGCAGCACTAACTTTATCACCAGCATTAACTCCAATTTCTTTCCAAACAGCATTCCCATCATCAATCTTAGACTTTTCTTTGCTCATCCTGCAAAATGTTAGTCCAAAAACCAAAAAAACACAAGCCATAGCAATTTCACAATTATAACAGTATTAATTATACCTAGAAGTATCAAGTATAACTAATAGTAGAAACTCAGCAGTATTAAGTATAACCAGCAACACTAATTATACTTAACAGCAGAAACTTTTAAATGGAACATGAAACTAACAAGTACCTAATTCATACAAAACTCTAACAAAAGCATCCAATACTAGCAATCAAATATAGAAAGCACTTCTCCAAAAGCATTTTTTAAGCAAATCTGAAACATTCTTGTCCAGTAATGATTTTGACCATTTGAATCAATATCTTTTAATTGCCAATCTCTAATAAAATTATGTCTGCATCTCTATATTGTTGTTTTTTTAATGAAAAACAGGATTTTTAATTATGCAAATAGTACTGTTATTGTCAATAAAGATTTTGGTATGCATAAAATTGTACCCATAATCAAGTAGTTGATTCTGAATCCAAAGCACTTGTCCACAACAACTTGAAGCAACCACATACTCAGCTTCTGTTATGGAATTTGCAACCACTGTCTGTTTCTTGCACTGCCATGATATTAATCTACATCCAAGGAATTGACAACCTCCTGTTGTAGACTTCCTATCTAAGCTTGCTTCAGCATAATCACTATCAGTGTATGCTACCAAATCAAAAGGAGAATCTTTTGGATACCAAAGGCCTAATTTTGGTTGACCTTTTAAGTACCTAAAAATCCTTTTCACAGCATGAAGATGTGAAACCTTTGGATTGACTTGGTATCTAGCACAGGCACACACTGCAAACATGATGTCAGGTCTTGAAGATGTAAGATACATCAATGAACCAATCATTGACCTATACATATGAACATCCACTTCTTCACCATCTTCATCCTTGAGCAGAGGCTTTTGAGTTTCCATTGGTGTGCTTGCAGTCTTGACTTTTGTAAACCCAAATTTCTTTAAAATTTCTTCAACATATTTGTCTTGACTAATAAATATGCCATCCTTCTTCTGCTTCACTTGTAATCCCAAGAAGAATGTAAGTTCTCCCATAGAACTCATCTGAAATTTCTCATGCATCAACTTCTCAAATGCAATGCATAGCTCCTTCTTTGTTGAACCAAAGATGATATCATCCACATAAACTTGGACCAGCAAAATATCACCTTTGTACCTTTTGATGAATAAGGTCTTGTCAATTTTCCCTCTTTGAAACCCATTGTCTAACAGATATGTTGACAAGGTTTCATACCAAGCTCTAGGAGCTTGATGTAGTCTATACAGTGCTTTTTCAACCTTGTATACTCTATCAAGAAAGTCTGGATCTTCAAATCCTGGTGGTTGACATACATACACCTCTTCTTCAATCTTCCCATAGAGAAAAGCACTTTTTACATCCATTTGATACACCACAAAATCTTTAAATGAAGCATAAGCTAAAAATAGCCTAATTGCTTCAATTCTTACAACAGGGGAAAAGACTTCATCATAGTCAATCCCTTCTTCTTGTGTGTACCCTTGAGCAACCAATCTTGCTTTATTTCTTATCACAATTCCCCTTTCATCCTTTTTATTCTTGAAAACCCATTTAGAGCCTATAGCCCTTTTTCCATTTGGTAAATCCACTAAAGTCCAAACTTCTTGTAACTTGAATTGTAGAAGCTCTTCTTGCATAGCCTCTATCCAGCTTGGATCCTTCAATGCATGAATTACCTTTTTGGGTTCTTCCTGTGATAAAAAAGCAAAGAAACAGCTGTTTGAGTCTTTTGGTTTCTTCTTTGTCTTAAAATATACTAACGAAACCCATGTTCCTCTAAATTGCATTGACATATTTCTTGTTTGGTGTAGCTGATTGCAAATCTCCAATACTTAATTAAGACGAAGATCTTTATGAATTCTATGTATTAGAATAGACTGACTTAGGATTTGTAATCCAAAATGTTCAAAATTGTTCATGTCAGCCTCTGCACCATCATCTTCATCATCTCTTAAGAAGTCAAATATGCTATAATCTTCCAAAGCAGGCATATTTGGATCAAATGGAAGTTCAATGCTTGTTTTTCCACCAACAACATTAACCTTATTTGTGCCAGCAGCATTAACATTGTTAGTGCTATTAACATTATCTTCCTTCTCTTGATCATTATATTCACTATCTTTTCTTGGATCTTCATCAACCTTCTTTCCATCATCACTTGAAGGTTTGGATCCATCATCATGAGAACTCTTTGATTTTTAGGAAAATGGTGGATCAGCAGTCCATAATGGTAGCAAAATGTAATTTTTGACAGGTTCTGTCTCCTTTCTAGCTTGACATGCATTATCACTTGCTTTTGTACCTGCAAAACCATTAGACTGTGTACCTGCAACAATTGGCTCATAATTCATTGTTCTTGTTAGTGCATCAATATCAAATAGCCAATCTGGTCCACTACCTACAACATTAGGTGTACTCTCACTAAACCTAATATGCAAGTTTTCTTCCACTATCCTTGTTCTACTATTGAATACTCTAAAGGCTTTACTATTCAAAGAGTATCCAACAAAGAAACCTTCATCAGCCTTACCATCAAATTTGCCTAAGTGATCTATGGTATTAAGAATGGTAACAGGACACCCAAATGGTCTCATAAAACTTAAAGTTGGTGTTCTACCATGAAAAAGTTCATATGGGGTCTTGTTATGAGGCTTAACTACTAACACTCTATTTTGCACATAGCAAGCAGTATTAACTGCTTCTGCCCAAAAAGTAGTTGGCAACTTAGAATCAGCTAGCATAGTCCTAGCAGCCTCAATTAGTGTCATATTCCTCCTCTCAGCAACTCCATTTTGTTGAGGAGTTCTAGCTACACTAAATTGTCTTTTCCAATGTATAACTTCTAGAATGCCAATGCATAGGCTCCTTCTTTGTTGAATCTCAAGTTGAATATCATCCACATAAACTTGGACTAGCAAAATATCATTTGTTGCTTTTGATGAATAAGGCCTTATCAATTTTTCCTCTTGAAACATTGTCTACTAATATGTTAACCTAAGGATTTCATACAAAGCTCTAAGAGCTGATGTAGTCATACAATGTTTTTCAACTGCAGTAGTATACTCTATAGGGAAAAGTCTAGATCTTCAAATATTGGTGTTTTACATTCATACACCTCTTCTTTAATCTTCCATAGAGAAAAGCCTTTTTACATCCGTTTGATACACTAAACTCTTTTAAATGAAGCATAAGCTAAAAATAGCCTAATTGCTTCAATTCTTGCAACAGGGGCAAAGACTTCATCATAGTCAATCCCTTCTTCTTGTGTGTATCCTTGAGCAACCAATCTTGCTTTATTTCTTATCACAATTCCCCTTTCATCCTTTTTATTCCTGAAAACCCATTTAGAGCCTATAGCCCTTTTTCCATTTGGTAAATCCACTAAAGTCCAAACTTCTTGTAACTTGAATTGTAGAAGCTCTTCCTGCATAGCCTCTATCCAGCTTGGATCCTTCAATGCATGAATTACCTTTTTGGGTTCTTCTTGTGATAAAAAACAAGCAAACAAGCAGTTTTGAAGGTCTTTATGGTTTGTTCTTTGTTGAATAGTACTAACAAACCCATGTTCCTCCAAATTCTTTGACATCTTTCTTGTTTGTGTAGCTGATTGCAAATCTCTAATCACTTGATCAAGAGGATGATCTTTATGAATTCTTATAGTTAGATTAGGACCGACTTGGATTGTTGTATCCAAATTGTTTATGTCAGCAACTACACCATCATCTTCATCATCTCTTGAGAAGTCAAATATGCTATCATCTTCTAAAGCAGGAATATTTGGATCAAAGGGAAGTTCAAGCCTTATTTTTCTACCAACAGCATTAACCTCATTTGTGCCAGCATAATTAATAGTTAAACTAACAATATTAACATTACCATCAGTATTAACATTGTTAGTGTTGTTAACATTATATTCCTTCTCTTGATCTTTACATTCACTATCTTTTCTTGGATCTTCATCAACCTTCTTTCCATCATCACTTGAAGGTTTAGATCCATCATCATGAGAACTCTTTGGATCTTGGGAATATGGTGGATCAGCAGTCCATAATGGTAGCAAAATGTAATCTTTGACAGGTTCTGTCTCCTTTCTAGCTTGACCTGCATTATCACTTGCTTTTGTACCTGCAAAACCATTAGACTGTGTACCTACAACAATTGGCTCATAATTCATTGTTCTTGTTAGTGCATCAATATCAAATAGCCAATATGGTCCACTACCTACCAACTTTAGGTTGTTACTCTCATATACACCTAATATGCAAGCTTTCTTCCATTTATCCAATGTTGCTACTATGAATTACTTTAAAGCTTACTATTTAAAGAGTATCCAATAAAGAAACCTTTATCAGCCTTACTATCAAATTTGCCTAAGTGATCTATGGTATTGAGAATGGTAACAGGACACCTAAATGGTCTCAGAAAAAACTTAATGTTGGTGTTCTACCATGAAAAAGTTCATATGGGGTCTTGTTATGAGGCTTAATACTAACACTCTATTTTGCACATACCAAGAATTTTAAATGCTTCTGCCCAAAAAGTGTTGGCAACTTCGAATAGCTAGCATAGTCCTAGCATTCCTCAATTATATCTATTCCTCTCTCAGCAACTCATTTTGTTGAGGAGTTTTAAGTTATACTTAGTGTCTCGAATCCCTTTATCTCACAAAATGATAATTTTCTATTTTTGAACATAGTTTCATATCACATCTAATCACCTTAAATTGTGATTACTAGATTTTCTATCAGTTATAAAGACTTAAGAATGCCACTAGTCTTATCCTTAGTAGTAGAAGAAAACTATGTAACTACTATAATCATATGTGGACTATAGGCAGACATTTTCTTCTTAAGGCTTTTTACAAATGTTGGAACAAACAAGTCCATATGCAACAAATGTAAAGGAAGACTGATTGAGTTCTCTGTTTTGGACTTACAAGAGGCTTTGTGCTGCTTTCCTTTTTTTGGACAAGACACAGGTTTGATCATTTTTAAAAAGTTTGGAAGGTAAACCTCTATACCAAGATTATCCCTTAACCAATTTATTTCATAGTTATTAAAATTTAAGTGGACCTAGCCTTTATGCAAAGTTTAGATTCATTAGAAGTGGCTTTTGTGAAAGAAGAAAAAGTTGAAAACCTCTTTAGGAACTATGTTCTTTAAATCAAACACTAGACATATGTACTTTCTAAGAACTTAATGTAAAACTTGGATTTCATTAATTAACTTAAAGTTTGGCGATAAAATCAATACATTCAGTGTCATTAAAAAGAACCCCATTCTGTTTTTACTTGACATTTTTTAAGGATTGCTAAAAAGATTAACTTTACTCTCTCATAAAATACACTTTTTCAAAATCTCGATCCCATTTTTATGGGTTACCCTTTTACTATGAGTTTTCCCTCCTTTGGGTTCTCTCCAAATGAACCTATCCTCATCTATCTTTTCATAGTATGTAATAGGACGTTCTGTCATGTGCCATTGAGCATCCACTATCAATCACTCCTTAATCCTGTAAATCTGTTTGTGGATTGCCCTGCACATTAGATAAGAAAATCAGTTTCTTTTAGGGACCCAAGCCATCACTGACTTGGATCTGCCTTGTTTATCAATATAAGCAAACTTTTTTAGGGTGATTGATGCACTGTTATGTTTAGAAACATGGTCTAAAAATTTATACTTTGGTTTCCAAACCCAACAAGCTGAGGCCTAACAACATTAAAATTATTTCCTTAACACATTAACTACTGCTTTTAGCCTAGTAGTATAATTTTTTTACCCCTAACAGTATTAACCCTTTGATTAATATTACTGTTTTTAAATGTTGTGTTCTTAAGAATGGGCCTCTTAACAGTTGAATGTGCTATTTTAGAAATATATGACATTGGTCTAGCAGCATTCACTGTTGTTTTTAAGTGAGCAGTATTAACTTGTCTAGCAATATTAACCAATATTGCTATTTTTGAAATATTTTGGCTAGAGTAGTACATTTGATACATAAACCCAGACTTCATTAGTATATCTTGGAACCAAGTTCTTTTTAGCACAGGGGTGAGTCTTTTTAGAAAAGTTTTGATGATTCACCCTTTGAGCATTGTTCCAAATAGGTTTTACCATCCTTTGATTTTGAAACTGTTTTTGATGGTAATTGCAATCCACCTGCAAATGATCAAAGCTTCCACAATATATAACAAGCTTTAAACATCCAAGTTACTTCTAGTTTTTGAGACATCATATTGTTCTAATTTCTTTGATTGCCTCTTGGATTGTGAGTGTTTTGCCTATGTTGCTCAACTTGATTAACAGTTTTCCTATCAGTTTTTCTTGTTGTTTAGACTTGACAAACTCTTTCTTAACAATACTAGGCCTAACTATTTTCTTTTTCAGTTTTAGGCTGAGCAACATCCTTTTCCTCATCATCTGACACCCATTCTTCAATACTTGGGGCATCATCATACTTCCTAACTACCTTAGGCTCTTCTTCTCTAGACATAGCTTTACAATTCTCAACTACAGGCTCATTAACAAACTCATCTAAACAAGTAAAAGACAAGTCAGGTGTTGGAGGCCTGAAATTTCTGTGTAGGGATGGTAGAACTGCTTATAATTTTCTAGCTAAACCTTCTTGCAATGTCAAACTATCTGGACACTCTATGTGCTTGTTTAACTTTAGATGCATGTCATTTTTCTTACATTAAGTTGAATGCCATCTTTTTCTTTTTGTACTATTTTGAAGCTTCTTCCTAAGCTCTCTAATAGTTATTTCTCATATATTAATTTCAAATTTTAAGCCCTTAATATCTTGTAAATAAATAGACTCATTGCTTTATAAATTTAAATTTTTCTTCCACTGACTCCTAAACCTGTTCTTATAACCTAGAACATTAACTGTATTTCTTTAAATCTTTTAATAGTTGATCATTTTGGAGATTTAAGAAGTTTAACAGTTTCCAAACAAGATTTTAAACAAATAGAATCATTGGATACCTCTGAGTCAGGACTTGAAGATGAGAAAGCCATGAGTGCATAATTAGGCCCTTCATGTGCCTGATCACTCATGTCATATCACAAGGACCATTCATATGACACCAAAGCTGTGGAAGTAGATGTTTCCACAGGCACACTCCTTCTTGAGATTTCCTTGTTCTTGTGTCTAGATTATTCGAGCTCTGCACTCCCTAGCAAACTGTCCCCTCCATGTGGCATTTGTAGCACCTCCATTTGGACTTATCAAAACCAATAGTCTCATTGCCAGTAACAGTAAGCTTCCTTTCTGTATTCTTCAATAACCTTCTTACCGTCATAGTCAACATGGCCATTTGCCATCTCAAATCCATCTCTTCTATGAAATATGGATGGATTTATTGCAAGTCCTCATGTACACGTTGAGGATATTTGGTTGACTAGCAGTAGGAAAACTCAATGAGCAGTATTAATGCTTGAGCAGTATTAATGCTCCATTAGCGCTGTAGTGTTGTAATTTGAAGAGGACACCAAAAGCCATGTTTTTGTGTGCTTGAACTTAGCTAGACCACCCTTTTAACTTCTGTTTATTACACCCTTTAGGTTGTTGTAGAATCATCCTATGCTCATTGTATCCAATAAGCTTTTTCCCACTAACGCTTGTGTGTTCACTCAAGGTGACAAACTTCTTAATAACTTTTGATTAACATCTTCTTGTGAAAGCTTTTCATCTAAAAGCTCCAACTGTCTCACAAGCTTTTGAAGCCTATCAAAAGTTTGATCAAGCATCTCTGAGCTTGAAGCAGTGAAGTTTTCATATTGCTGCTTTAAGAGATTCCTTTGAGTCTTTCTTGTAGCTGCATTCCCACCAAAGCTCTCAACAGCTTCCAGTAACTTCTTAGCATCCTTTATAGAGTTAAACTTTAAATGATGTTTATTAGGAATGCCCATCATTAAAGTACTTCTAGCTTTCATCTCTAATCTTCTCTAAGCTTATCTCATGTAACTGAACATCTTATGGCACGGAGTGACACGGACTTGAAGATGGCTAAACTGTTATCATTCAAACTTTATGTTTCATGTAGATTTTGGGACCTCTGTTTGTAAAAACTCTGATAAAATAATGAATGATAACTTGTCTTTTAAAAACGTCTCTTTCGAGTCATTTTCTATGATTATGACTGTTGTACTATGAAATAATACCCCAGATTAGCTTCCGCTGCTATATGTCAAAAATAGGGGTGTTATACTTCTCCTCCGACTTGTCTTCGGTTTCCTTTTTCGTAACTTATGCCAGAAAAATTAGGCAACCTTTCTTAATATATTTCTGAGTTTTAGTGCACGATATAGTGCTCAACTTTGACTTCTTTCCTTTGCCACTTCTATCACCTTGGAGTATCAAAACTTCATCCCCATAGGGAATCCGTACAATCTTCTCATCACAAACGATCACCGCATGATGGTTCGCTAACCAATCCATGCCGATGATGACGTCAAAACTACCAAGTTCTACTGGCATTAGGTCAATATTGAATGGGTAACCTAACAATCCTAACGTACAACCTCAAAGCATGGTATTAGTTTCAGAGATTCTCCCATCGGCTAATTCAACAGCATAGCTAACGTCTAAAGTAGAAGGGATGACATCAAGTAAAGTACTAAAGGTAGTCGACACAAAACTTCTATCAGCACCCGAATCAAATAACATAGAAGCATAATTATTGTTGAGAAGAAACGTACCCATGACGATGTTAGAATTGGGGTTAGCATCTTCTCCACCTAATACATATGCTTTTCCTCTTGCTTCACCAATCCCACTAGTTTTGTTTCCACGATTATGATCTTTTAGCTTTGGGCAACCACTCCTATAGTGTCCTTGCCTTCCACATTCGAAACAAGTTAAAACTCTTTGATTCACTACTTGACCCCTCTGAGTCGAAGTAGTGGAAATCATGGCCTTACAATCCCTGGTCAAATTCTCGACCATGTTGCACTTCCCACATCTCACAGTGCATGGCCTTTCGTGATGAAACTTACACTTGTTGCAGAGAGGAAACAGTCCATTATACACTATTCTTTCATTGTTGCCAGTCGTATAGGCTCTTGCTACATTTTGACCTCCAACATTTTGTCTTTTGAATGGTGGTTGCTACCCATGGTTGTCCTTCTGGTTCTTATCAAACTTTCTTTTGTTCTCAGCATTTTTCATAGCATAACCCTTCAACTTTTGATCCATTAAGTTGTTAGCAATACATACAGCATCCTGGAGTCTCGTAGGTTCTGCAGCAATCACATTTCCCTGGATATTATCTGAGAGACCTCCAATAAACTTCTCAACTCGATCCTCCTCTTCGAGAAGCATCTTGGTGCACAACATGGTAAGCTCTTGGAATATGTTAGGAAATTACATTAGTTCATTAATAGTCAAACACACAAGGACTAGATTAGACTATTTAGGATAGTTTAGTTGTGTTTAGACTATAAATACCCCCTCCATACTTCCATGGAGGGGGTGAGGATTCATTTTGTATCACATTAAGTGTGTATCTTTCTCTCTCTAAAAAACACACATCTTTCCTTTATATCTCTAATTAATACAATGGCTACTTATTTATTTTATCCTCCTCGACCTCCGGATCGAGTTTAGCTAGTGTTTCTTATTGTTAACAATTGGCATCAGAGTTGTAGGAGTGTATTGTATCATGTGTTTTGTTGTCTCGGTTACTGTTCATTCGTGGGTATACTGTTGATTAATTTTTGTGTGTTTTTTTTCTTGTGAAAAAGCCATGAAACTGCTACAGTTGTTGTTATATGTTTCTGTGATCATAACTGGTTTAGATCTGCTATTCATATGCTTTTAAGACAATTTTTTCCAGCTTATTATTTCTGGGTTCTTAGAGTTCTTTGTAGCGGTTTGAACACAGGACAGGGAACAAGATCCACATTTTATGCTGAAAAGGACAAGATTTTTTGTTTTTTACTAAAAGACAAAAAAACAACAGGGTAGCGATTTGGCAGATAGCGAGTTGATGTACAGGTACAATAAAGACAAATCTCTAAGCCAAATACCAATAAACCTCTGCCCAAATTTTGTCTCAGTAGCGAGTTGAGGGTTAGAGACAAGGTTGACTGAGTCAACTCGGTAGTTACCGAGTTGATGAGGTGTTGCTTTTGTTTTTTGTGTTAGCAGAGGTTTTTGAGTAGTGTTTTAGAGTTTTTTTAGAGACAAGTTTTAGAGACATTTTATTTAGTTTTCAGAGTTTTAGAGTTAGTAGCAGAGACATTTTTTGAGTTTAGATTTAGAGACTTTAGTTAGAGACAAAGGTTGTTGACTGATGAGTCAACTCGGTAGTTACCGAGTTTATTAGTTTTTTGGACCGATACGACGTCAGAGTAAAATGGGGGGTCATGCCACGAGTAGCTCAAAGGGTCATAAGTCATGCCACCGAGTCAAAGGTCAAAGAAATGAAAATGAAAAAGACAGACTCGTTTATACATTAACCCATATCATTCCAATAACAGCATCAACCCAACAGCTTCATCACTACTATAATCACTTCATCACAATAACAACAACACATTACAACATCATCAAATCCAAACTGATCCTAAAATACCCAACGTCACTATAACACATCTCATCCCATCTTCTATCCATAATCAAGCCTCGAACACAAATCAATCAAATATCTCAGTTTCTTTCTTCTTGTGTGATATAATTAAGTCAAAACCACCAAAGGATCAAGATCATGAAAAGAAGAATCATCACAGATCTATAGAGTTAAACTCTTTATTGATATACGAATATAAAGATAAGCTTATAACAAATCAGTTATAATTTATGCTTTGTTTCGTTCATTACATAAGTAAATCGCACATACCTGAGACCCTTTTAGCCTTGAAGATGAATCCAGCATTCGAATGCAAACTCTTGTGTTTGATATTTGAGATCTATGCAGGAAAGTTTCAAAGTGATTCGATCTTTATAACAATGTGATGCTTATGTTTAGTTAGTTTTTTGTTTTTTCATGATGAGTAAAAGCAATGGATGTGGGGTGATCTTGGGAGGAAGGGGTAATCTCTAAAGTGATGATGCACTCTCTTCTTGGTTGCGTGTCAATTGTGTGGAAGAATGAAGATTTGAGAGTTATCTGGTTTTGAGGAGAGAAGTCATATGTGACTGCGTATTATTTTGGGGTTAAGGTAAAAAATGAGAGTTATTAGGGATTTGATACCTCTATATCCCTAATTTCATTAATTGGACCCGGGTTACACTCTTGAATTTGGGCCGGTATATTTGTATAACAAGGTGGGCCGAGTGATTTGGATTGGGGCCTGTGACAAACCGGATATTCATTTTCAACATGGGCCGGTTATATGGATTAAAAAACGTAGATTGATTATATGTTGTTGGACTGTGTGTTATATTTGGCCGAAATAAGTTATGGTGTAGCTAATGTTTTTTTTTGCTAACGGTATGGATTGAGCCAGGACTAAAATGCTATCACGACAAGTTGAATTAGACAAATGTGGATTTGTTAAAGACAATTCAAAATATCATTTGTCCTAGTTTAACGACATTCGACCAACAACACAACAAACACGATACATAACACTAAAACGATCTGAATAAGATTCACTAAAACGACAAACGGCTAAGGATTCGGATTACAATGACAAGTGATCACGAAGTTGATTTGGTATCCCTTATTTGACATTGAAGTGAGTTTCACAAAGGCGTCTACTTATTTCATCATCGAGACTTCCTTCTATTTTCTACCCCTCTTCTTTAAACCCAATCTATCGATATATGACTTGCTTGAACGTACACAACAGATGATTAAGACTTGGATTATCTAGTTATTTCTTGATATAAGGAGTTACATTGTAGTGCTCATGGGTTATAGCTATTACATAAAGGAGTTACATTGTAGTACTCAGTGTCACACGTAGATGTCGATGTGGATAATTTCAAGAGGTGTTGTACTTCTTATACTTTTTAGGTTGAGTATAGAGTACTTATGGATTTAATCTTGCACCGTTCTTTAATCTACAACAATGCAAGATTAAGTAACAAATTTGGGGGATTTCACTTCATTTTCAAGTTTGGTATATCTGGTTTATTTCACCAAGTGATCACAGCAATAGCCGACAGAATACGAGGTTGGTAAGTTAGCTAGAGAGTTTAAAGGTTGAGATGTAATCAGCAATTCTCACGGGATATTATTGTGCTATTCCAAGACAATGGTACTTCACAGTCTAAGCATAATTCTCAAAGTTCTTCAATGACATTCATTATACAAGTCTCTTGATTTACCAAAAAGGTTATTTTTTCTTGATTCTTGCTTCATCTACTCTAAAGTTTTTCTTAACAAGAGTGGTAAAGTGTTTTGTTTGGATCTCGAGATTTGTGCTTATGATAAGAACTTCTCGAGTATATGTGCGTACACAACAATGATGCTTCCGAGAGTTCGCAACTATCATGGGGGAAAATGTGTACATCCGGGACTTAGTTGACTTTGATGTTACAGTGTTAACTTCTAGGGGGAAGTAGTGTATACTAATTTACTAAGTATGGTTTATGAAGTATTCTGCATACGTGAGAAGAATTGTTGCTGATTTCTCGCATGTACCCCTGAACGGATATTCACCAAGCCCTAATGACAAGAAGCAATGGTATTTGGTATGGTTTTTCTTCTACAAAATTCTGTTGTGCACGTAAATGACATATAGAAGATGGTTGAAGCTACATCAAAGTTTCAAAATATGCTCAAGATAGGGATATTGGTTTGGGGGGAAGCTGATTCAAAAACTTCGCCAAAAATGAGTCTATAAAGAAAGCTTTTCAAGACATTTTGCATGAATTGGGGGAAGATAAACCAACTCATGCATACTATAATGGTTCCAAAACAAGTAAAGACAATGAAGATCCAAGCTAGAGTACAAGTTTCAAGACAAGGAGAACTCAGAAGACATCTTCAGCTTTGGAAGTACTTTGGAAGACTTTATTTTATTGTAATTATACTTGATAGGAACTATGTAAGTAATTTCATACATCCACATATTGGGGGAAGATTGTTAGCCTTAAAATATGTTGACTTACACGAAATTACTTCAGTTCATTAATAGTCAAACACGCAGGGACTAGATTAGACTATTTAGGATAGTTTAGTTGTGTTTGGACTATAAATACCCCCTCCATACTTCCATGGAGGGGTGAGGATTCATTTTGTATCTCATTAAGTATGTGTCTTTCTCTCTCTCTAGAAAACATACATCTTTCCTTTCTCTCTCTAATTAATACAATGGCTACTTATTTATTTTATCCTCCCCGACCTCCAGATCAAGTTTAGCTAGTGTTTCTTATTGTTAATAGAATCTTTGAGTATAAGCAGCCAAATCGTTGTTCTTTACGGTCAAATTCCACATCTCTGACTCCATCTTTTGAATTTCATTTCTTGGGCAGTACACTTCAGCCATTAGCTTCATAAGCTTTCTCCATGACATGGCAAATGCAACATCGGTTCCAATGGTTCTCTTATGTGAGTTCCACCAAGTTAGTGCACTGCTTAACAGGGTGCAAGTAGCATACTTAACTTGGTATTTCTCTCGGCAATTGCTGATATGGAATACTATTTCCATCTTCTCAAACCACCTTATCAACCCGACAACTCCTTCGGTTCCTTTAAAGTTAAGTGGTTGACATTTCATGAAATCTTGGTAAGTGCACTCATGGATGACAGGCATAGAACCTCTATCATTCCTATTGGGAGTTCTGTTTCCATTTCCTCCTCTATTTCCGTTTCCATTTCCTCTACCATTTCTGTCGCCATTTCCTCCACCATTTCCATTATTACCATCATCTCCATTTTGGCTTTGATTTTCAACAGCCAAGTCAACCGAACAATTTTCCTCATAAGTAGCCAACAGCTCAACCACTCGTTGGTTAATGAGTTCCTCAATTGCTTTCGGGGTCATACTAGAGCGAGTGATAATCATGATCAAATCACAAGACATAGCACATGGTGAGATTCGATATGAGATATAGGTACTATTCATGGTAAATAAGATTTATAAGGAAAAAATACAATAGAACATGTTTTGCCAAAACAAATAAATAACAATAAAGACGAACACGCGAGAGAATCAAAATAAGCTTTTCCTATCATAACAAAGCTTCATAGTTACTTACAATCAACCCATAGCGGGGTACTTGATTTACAATGTTTCTACTACTAACATCTAGACCTAACCATCAGTCTAATGTCCTACATAACCATGGTACCACCAAACTAAGGGCAAAATCCCAAACGCCTCTCAACAACTGACTCTAACCTCCTAAGTCTCCTCCGAGCATCATCATGATACCTACGAATCTAACGAAACTCCTCCTGAGAAAGTGTCATGTGATGATGAACACTGTCAACCCAATCTCTCTCGATACATAACAAAGCTTGAACCCTTAGGTTTCCCGTCCTAACCTCCTAATCCTATCAGCCAAACCAGCTCTCTCTCCGCTAGCCATCAACTAACCAGCCTATAACTGTCTCTAAGCAGTCTCAAACTCAGTAATCCTATCAAGAGGAACCTCTGACATATAGTGAGCTATATCATAAAGATTACCCTCAAGATCAGGGACATCTCCTTCAATAGATTCAGAAATACCATCTATAACTAATGGATCTACCGAGATCTCCATCGTGCCTCCCGCACTGGCCTCTGCCTCAAACTCCTCTTCATCCTCCTTAATATCACTAGTAGCAATCTCAACTCCCCATACCTATACCATCCTCAGTATCAACTCTAACTCTATCACCAATACCTAAATTTGTAACAGCCTCTGCATCAGTAGTACCAATCTCTATATGCTCCTCTTTGTTATCCTCGAGTGAGTATGATTCTTTGAACCTCTTGCGAGGTAGTAAAAGATTAGCATGAGTAGAGGCTATCGATCTTGAAACATGAGTAGATGACGGTGCTAAAATAGTAGGGGATCTGCATCTCTTGCGAGATGGTCCAGTAGAAAGTGAAGATGAATCTAATGATCTCTCAGAAGATGAATCTAGGGATGACTCTGATGTCATCGGTGGTTAAGGAGTAGACAATGGTGCAGACCTCCAATGAATAAAAGCCTCATTATATCATGGAGTCATAACTGGGGGATAAACCAACCTAGATGATGCAACTCTAGTTGATGGCCCTGAATGAGTCTGATCTGATGTATCGCGCCCTGAAGAATGAACTGATGAGGTGTTTGACAATAAGGTGAACCTGAAGAAATATTTGATGAAGAATTCGAAGATGAACCAGAAGAAGATGAGTCTGAAGTAGAGTCTGGTGAAGAATGACGATCTGATGAATGATGAGATATACGTCTCCATGCAAGTCTAAGGAAAATGTCCAACTCTCTTCCTCGCAGTCAACAACTTACGCGGCCTATTAGGGTGGGTGCGGTAAGGTTGACCGAAAGGGATAGCCTCATCGGGTCGGACAAGAATCGTAGCCATCGCGAATCCGTGAGGGACTAAATAACTGTGCAAGGGGAAACTCAAATGATGGTGCAATGGTGTCGTGAGATGATGATCCCGACGGTGAGGACGACCTAGATGCGACCCTGTCCCTCCACCTTGAAACCATAACATCATGAACGTTAAGTAACTCCTGCCTCTCGGGTCTCTGCTCAGCAGGCTCGGACTTACTGTCTGCCTTCGAGTCATCAGAACATAAGAAGGGTGAAACCAATGGTAACTCTGGTGCTAGAGGTAAGGAATCCTCTGATGGATCAGAATTAGAAGAAGATGAATAATCTACCAAATCAAGCACTCCGGTAGGTGAGATGACAGAAACTGCTCCCACCTCCGTTGCAACTAAGGGATCAACAGGTACAATGGGAACCTCAGCAGAAACCACAGGGATAACAGGGATACTGGTAGGAATAGTGCCAAAGAGAATCACTCGTGGAACATGAGAGCCCACACTCTCCTCAGATGAATCCGACGAAATAGGAATAACAAAAGCTGTCATAACCTACACAAGCAAAAGTTTATATAAATCTCTTCATATGAAGTTATGCCAAGTGCATGCAATGACGAGAAGTAAGTATGATGCAAAATCCGATATGACAAAATGATGTATAAAGTAATTATGGCAATATGATATATAATTTGCACTTATATACATATAGTGCCTAATCTATCTTAATCTCCATTCACAACTAATCCACAACAAAAACCACACTTATATCTAGTCTAATTTCATCCCCTTCAATATTTCAACACACTAATCACTTTACTTAAATTCTAAACACAATATTTACATAAAAGTTTCCTTGTTTAACATACTCATTTCTTTTCTTTTTGAAAAAACAACACAAACACCACAGGACTTTTAAGATCTATGCAAGAACATAAGTAAATATAGAATGAAAGTAGAAATGAAAGTAAGAGTTTCAAAGTAAGCTTATAAGATGAAGAACAAGCTCAAGAAATATAAGAAATGAAGATGGAAGACTTGGATCTTGAAAACCCCCAAATAATAATCAAACCCTAATTTATAGATCTTGGAATAAACCCTTGAATCAATGAGTCAATACTTGTAATCACCTTAGATAACCCTAAATATCAACCTAGTATGCTTGGATCTTGAAAGAAATCAAAGAAAATAGAAGCCCTAAAGGGGTGTTTTTTTGCCGAGACCAAAAGAGAAGAAGGAGAGGGTATGTGTGTTTTTGGTGGCTTAAAGAAATGATAGAATGACCTAGTTGATGATATAAGGTAGTATATATAGGGCGCACAAGAGTTAGGGTTATGTCTTGGTTAGGTTTTTGTGTCAAGCCAAGTGACTAGCACCCTTTTATGGGTGTCTTAGTTGGTTCGGTTATAAGGAAAGGAAGGAAGGAAAAGAATAAACCAATTTTGCAAGTTAAACATAAATGGTTAGCCATGGTTTATTATTTAGGTTTAAGTGTTAGTCAAATGTGGTCAAGGAGTGTAAGTATCACCTGGGAAAGTATTGCACAAGAAAACTAGAGGGATAGTGACCTTATGGGAGGTCACTTTCACTCCCTTACACAACACATGCACTAGTTGTGTATCTTGAAAGTACAAAAGATGCTCTTGGATTTATTTTGAGCTTATGAACTGAATTTTTATAAAGAGGGGGTGCATAGAATGAAATTTTTGATGTATAATACGTAACGAATGTTAACTCGGGTTTACATGCAAAGGTGGTAGGTTTCTGGGTCTCCGTTTAACATAAAATGATAAAACTGTAAAGCGTACGCGAAAAATGTAAAAATGCAAATGAAAGTGAACATGACCTACGTAACACTTTAATATGATAAATTAATGCATATAACATGTAAACTAAACGAATTCCGAAGCCGAAACACGTCCGATGACGTTTTTCAGATTTACGCGGTTAACTTCCCGGTTTTACGTCAAATTCAAACGAAACGGATAAAATTAAAAAATAATAATCGGAATGGTTTAAAATATTAACCTGAAATTTACGGGGTGTGACAGTTTTCGTCCTACTACTTTTTGTAACAACTAAACTAACATCCAATGCTTTACACATATCGAACTTTCCTTCTTGAATAGTGGTCTGATTCCTAAGATTAGACGAGGTCCTGAATTGATTGTTGGTCTGTGGATATCTTGAAGTAATGGTAAACCTTAAGAATGCCATATCTTTGTTGAGACTTTCAAATGGATCATCAGTCGGAAGGAATGATGGTACTGCATGACCTGAATTGACTTGTGGAAAAACTGCAGGTGATTGATGATAAACAGCTGGTGCTTGAAGTGATTGCTGATTGTAGACACTCTCATCTATTGTAGACATTGTTATATATGTAACAACGGACGAATGGTGAATTGGTCTTGAAGTCCAGGGACCAAAGTTGTAAATTTCAAATTTTAGTTTAATAAAAACACTTCCCGCCAAATGTTTCAGTTGTCTTATTCATTAAATAACTGTTAACAAAGGTTTTATGTCACGGGGTCGTGTCGTTATTATCGGCCAAAAACAAACACGCTACGATGATCGTTGAAGGACCGCGATTCTAATGATAGTCGTTAGAAGACCCGCACCGAAAACCCAAAACTAAGTCAAAACTGCTTAAGCCCCCTATCAGAGATGTCTTATTTTGCACAAAGAACCTGAAGTGTCATATTTCGCACAATAAACAAGGACATATTTCGCACAATGATGTAATGTTTCGCACAATAAGTCTTTGTAATGTTTTGCACAGTTACATAAGTTTGTGCAGAGTTTTGTTTCGCTAGAATGTCATATTTCGCAAGAATAAGTCACCCCTGTTTTACATAAATCGCAAGAATAAGTTGCAAAACATTTTTCGCACAACTTGTTTAAGACATGTTTCACACAACTTATTTCGCTTAACCCGTGCTCTGTTTTAAACCGTGGATAAGATAAGCTCGAAATAAGTACTTAAGAAAGCAGTTTAGTAAACAGTAATAAGCCACGAACATTAAGCAATATGAAGTTACAAACTAACGGTTTTAAGCTTTTGACCCAAAGAAGCAAAAACACAAAAAGACTAGAAATAAGCTACAAACTAAAATAAGCTAAAAAGAGGCTTTAATAAGTTGTTAGGAGCACAAATAAGCTACGACAAAGATAAAAGATAAAAAATAAGCTGGTTAATTTTTTTGAAAGAAAGCTTACGTTTTTTTACATATAAACCGAATCCAAACACCCCCTTAAAAGTTCAGCCGTGACCAAACACCCCTTAAAACAAAGCCGAGTTTTAAATAAGCTATAAAAAGTAGACAAAAAAGCTGTTTTAAATCTAAATAAGCTACTAAAAATACTCACTAATAAGCTAGGTTTTATTTTGTGAAAGAAAATTTTGATGTTGTTTATAAATAAGCCGAGTCCAAACACCCCCTTATCAGATAAGCCGAGACATATAAGCACAGAATAAGCTCTTTAAAAGGACAATACAATTAGCCACGTAAAGTAAACCTACAATAAGCTGCTCATAAGATGATAATGAAAGTTTCTAGCTTTTTGTAGTATGACTTGGTAAGCAACCTCAAAACTAGTAAATTTAGAATTGTGACTTTATAAAATGAAACTAAGCCCAAAATAAAGACGTGTAACAATATAAGCCCTTAATCAGCCCAAGATAAATGACATGTTATATTGTATCTATATGAAATCTAATAAAGAGAGAAACGGTAGAAAAAAATGTAGAAACGTTATTAAAACTATTATTAAAAAAATGAAGAGACATGATGATAAGCCCAAAATAAGTCGAAAGAATAAGCACAAAAACAAAACACAATAATCACTTAACCCACCCCATAGCTCTGATACCAATTGTAGGTTTCTATTTAATCTCAAACACACACCAATACTTGTTATAATCTTAGAGAGAGAAAGGTTTAGAGAAAGAAGTGGAAAGAAGAACAAAAACACACTCAAACTATGTGTAAAATGAATTCAACCAACACCCTCTCCATGTGTAGAGAAGGTATAAATACAATGGGTTGGCCGGGCTTTCCATGGGCTTTCTATAGTTTGGCCCGGTCAGATTACTATTACTACTTTGTGGACTATGAGCTAGAAACGTAAAATACGTGGAGTGACCGATTCTTTTTTGGATTCCTAACAAATTGTAAGGATGCAACTGATTCTTGTGGTTTGTTGTTACATCTGGTATTGTGTGACTCATGGGCCAACAAGTATTGGTCATTGTGTGACTCATGCAGCTGCTTGACCAACAGGTAGGATGCGTTTTGTTGTTTTGGTCTTTTTTTTCTTTTTATATACTAACGTTTGGCTTAGTATTGAGTTATTTTGGTTGTTTTCAAGTCTAAATGTAATATTTTCTTTTTGGGTCCACTATACTTAAATATCTTGTTAATATAGTGGATGCCGTTTTTCTAATTTGGTTTGGTTTGTTTGGAAATATATTGCCGTTAAAAAAACACATTTATGCACATATCTGTTCTTTAATATGCTATGACCTACTGTTAAAGAACTGATATTGTGTACATAAATGGAATTAACGTATGTTTTGTTAGGAATTTTGTATAACAAACTTAATTCTGTTAGTATTGAAGTTAGTTCTGCTAGTGTAATAGTTAGTACTAGTAGAAGGTTTATCATAGTTAGTACTGGCATTATTAAATAATTAATACTGTTTATGTAATAGTTAAGTCTGCTTACGCAGAAATTAGTTAGAGTTAAAGATATGCATGAGATATATTAGGAAAAGATAGGCATTATCTTTATACGCGTTTTGTAAAGCTCATTAGGGTTTCCTTAGTCTATAAAAGGATCCCTTGGCATAGTTAGTAGATATAGTTCTACAAAAGATCATAGAGATCGAATAGCATATCATAGTTTGTAATCTGTAACTTAGGCAGATTCAAAGTTCAATATAAAAGTGTTTTGATTATATTCTTCTTTACATTGTTGATTAAATTCCGCGTAATCAATAGTGGTTAATCATTATTTCATCATTGTTACTTTAGATTTATCTAAGGCAACAAACCCTTTACAAGCTAAAGGTTAAGATCCATTAAGCAAAGGGATCCTACAAGTGGTATCAGAGCTTGTGAGGAAACTCTGAAAAAGAAGAACTTCTTTTGAATCAGAACTACTACAAATCAAAGAGATGGCTGATCAAGATACTCCTCCACCAACAATCACTGCTATGAAGATCCCTATCATTAAGAAGGGAGAATACGATATCTGGAGTATGAGGATGAGACAATACATTTGTCACACAGATCATAATCTGTGGGATATTATTGTCAATGGAGATCTGGAAGATGAGGCTACACCTTCAGGAGAACAATCTAGTCCTCCTGTTCCTAAGACTGCAAAACAATTGGCTGCTAGAAGGAATCAAGAAAGGATTAAGAGCATCTTGCTCTTAGCAATACCTGATGAGTACCTCCTCAAGTTCCACAATGTTCCTGATGCTAAATCTTTGTGGGCTGCAATAAAATCTAGATTTGGAGGTAATGAGGAATCCAAAAAGATGCAAAAGAATGTTCTGAAACATCAGTTTGAAAATTTTGTTACTGCATCTAATGAAACTTTGGATAAGGCTTATGATAGATTTCAGAAACTCATAAGTCAACTGGAAATTCATGGAGCCTATGTATCAAAGGAAGACATAAATCAGAAGTTTTTAAGAAGTCTTCCTCCTTCATGGAGTCAAATAGCACTGATCATGAGAAATAAACCAGATATTGATGAAGTTGATATTGATGACCTTTACAACAATCTTAGGGTGTATGAAGATGAATTGAAAAGGTCTTCAAGTTCCAACTCTGCTTCTCAGAATTTGGCATTTCTTTCCTCTAAGAATACTAATAGTACTAATGAAGTTAGTACTGCCAGTGGAGATATTGGAGTTAGTACTGCTGGTGGAATTAATCAAGTTTCATCTACTCCAAGTGCTCATGATATAGCTTACTCCTTTCTTGCACAACCTACAACCAGTCCTCAACTTGAGAATGAGGATTTTCAGCAGATGGATAGAGATAACTTAAAGGAATTGGATCTTCGATGGCAGGTGGCTATGTTGACTGTCAGAGTAAAGAAGTTCATTAAAAGGACAGGAAGAAATATGGACTTCAAAGAAAAATGACATGTTTCTCTTGATAATTCAAAGATTGAGTGCTACAACTGTCATAGAAAAGGGCATTTTGCTAGAGAATGTAGATCTGAAAGAAGTCAAGGAAGAAGACCTTATGGTGACAGGATCAATGCACAAATAACTGAATCTTCATCTTAGGCACTGGTGGCTTAAGATGGTCTAGGAGGCTATGACTGGAGCAATGATTTTGAAGTTGAACCAGTCAACTATGCTTTGATGGCAATCTCTTCATCAAACTCATCAAGTTCTTCTAATAGTGAGGTACAAAAATGTTTTAAATTTCTTAAATCATTTAAATGTCTTCAAAAGAACTATGTTACTGAGAGAGAAAAGCATAACAAAGCCAAACTAGAAATTAGGGGTTATGAAATAGCCTTAGGGTCACTAGAAGCTAGAATTCTTAGACATGAAAAGAATGAATTAGCTTAGGGTAAGAGATATGAGTTTCAAAATTATGATCTTAAGTGTAGAGAAATAAAAATTAACAACTTAAATCTGGAATTAGAAAAGGTTGTTAAGGAAAGAGATGAATTGAAACTCAAGATTGAAAAATGGGAAGGGTCATCAAAGAATCTCACTAAGATACTAAATAGTCAGATGAGTGCTCATGATAAAAATGGATTAGGGTTTGGCACACAAAAGGATGATTTGAGTAATAAATCTGAAACTGATAGTGAGAACAGTTTGACTGTTTTTGAGGTAAGGTCTAGTGATGAAGAGAGCACACTAGCAAATAACAGGTTCACTAAATCAAATGAGTATCATGCAGTTCCCCCTCCAATTACAGGGAACCCATTAACTCCAAGAGCTGATATATCATTTGCAGGACTAGATGAGTATGCTTTTAGAAATAAAATCATAGAGTCTAAGACAACTGAAACTAACAAGACTGTAGGTACCACAAATGAAGCAACTATAGTAAAACCTAAGTCTGTCAATGAAACAGTTGTGTCTAAGTCAAAGATTAATAGGGATGAAGTCATCATTGAGGATTGGACCTCAGATGATGAGGATGATGTGTGTGCTGTCAAAACTGTTAGTTCTGTTAAGCCAAATGTGACTCAAGCTGTTAGGAGTCAAACTGATAAAAGTGGTCAAACTTCACAAAAACAAGGGATTGGTTTTAAGAAAGTACATAAAATAAAAGCTTGTTTTGTTTGCAAAAGCACTGGCCACTTGATAAAAGACTGTGATTTCTATGACCAAAAGAGTCCTGAACCTAGGGTTAAGAATGTGGTCAATACTGGGGAGAGGGTAGTCAAACTAGTATGGGATTATGGAAAAAGGGTAAATCACCAAAACTTTTCAAAAAAATTGTGAAATACCCTCATGCAAAAGACCTTAAACCCATCACAGTACTAACCAGAACGAGGTTTAGTTAAAACAAGATAAGATCAAATGTTAGTACGCTAGTCTATTAGTACTGTTAAGGACCTGTTTATACTGTTAGGCTTGTTAGTATTGCTAGACCATTGGCCTCAAAAATAGCATAATCTAATAGTGTTATTAGACCAAATCACCCAAGATTGGACATTGTAAGACCAAAAGCCTCAAACACACCAATCAAGAGGTCTTACTTCACCCAACTAGTTTATAGACCCAAAGACTTAAAACCTGATGTGAAAACTTTTGGGATTAAAACATGACTACTGTTAGGACAAGGTCATAATGTTGATAGGGTGAGGTGGAAAATGTTCCTTAAGTAAGGCTAAATGGGTTTGGATGCCAAAGATGTAATTAACAAGGATCAATGTGTACAAATAATAATGGCTCTTAACATGCTCAGAGAAGTTGATATGTAGACTCCCCAAAAGGGATTATTCCCAGTCAGAATGACTGGATCCCTAAAGAGATACTAATTCTCTTACCTTTTGTGCAGGCAATCCAGAGATCTTGTTACAGGATCATACAGTGGTGGATAGTGGTTGCTCTAGCCATATGACTTGCAACAAACATATCTTTATGGAGACTAAGAAGATTTAAATGGGAGGTTTTTGTGGCTGTTGGAAGTGATCCCAAAGAAGGTAAAATTACGAGTAAAGGTAAAATCAAAACTGCTAATTTAGACTTTGATGATGTTTACTTTGTAGATGAACTTAAGTTTAACTTTTCCTCTGTCTCACAAATGTGTGACAAGAAAAATAGTGTCCTTTTTTACTGAATGAATGCCTAAATCTTGTCTCCTACTTTAAGGTTTTCTTGATAAAGTCAAGTGTCCTTAGATATCCGCCAGAAAAGTGGCGGTACAGCTTGGATTTAAAGAACATTGTTCCTTCTGGAGGTATAACTTGTTTATATGCAAATGCAACAGCAGATGAGTCTAAATTATGGCACAGGAGATTAGGTCATGTAAATTTCAAAAATATAAATAAACTTGTTAAAGGTCACCTAGTTAGAGGTTTACCTTCAAAAGTTTTTGTGAATGACCACACTTGTGTTGCCTGCAAGAAGGGTAAGCAACATAAGGCCTCCTGTAAGGCCAAGTTAGATAGAATCATCAGAAAGCCCCTAGAATTACTTCACATGGACTTATTTGGACCTGTCTCTATAGAAAGCATCAACAAGAAAAGGTACTGCTTGGTTGTGACTGATGATTTTAGCAGATTTAGTTGGGTATTTTTCTTAGCTACCAAGGATGAAACATCTGAAATCCTTTGTAATCTTATCATAGGCTTAGAAAAACAATTGAATCATAATGTTAAAATCATTAGATGTGATAATGGGAACAATTTCAGAACTATTTTTATGAAGAATTTTTGTGCTAAGAAAGGAATCAAAAGGGAGTTTAGTGTAGCTAGAACTCCACAGCAAAATGGTATTGCAGAAAGGAAAAACAGGACCCTAATTGAGGCGGCTAGAACTATGTTAGCATACTCACTTTTACCCATCCCATTTTGGGCAGAGGCAGTTAATACTGCTTGCTATGTACTGAATAGGGTATTAGTGACCAAACCTCAAAATAAGACACCTTATGAACTATTAATAGGTAAATCAACTAGTAAAAGTATTATGAGACCTATTGGGTGCCCCTTGGACTATTTTGAACGACCTTAGATTTCCTTAGGAAAATTGATGGGAATTCTAATGAAGGTTATTTCTGGATACTCTACATCTAGTAAAGCCTTTAGAGTAATACATCAAAAGGACAAAAGGGTAGAATGAGAATCTTCACATTAATTGTTCTTGAAGAATCAACCAAATGTGGCAGGAACAGGTCCAAATTGGATGTTTGATATCTAGATTTTCTCTCACCATTTCACTGATTATATTCCTTTAGTGTAGAAAATCATGTGAATGTGAATGCAGGTACAGCAAGATTCATATGTTATGCAGTTCATCCAGAAAGATAAAGGACCTACTCAAGAATACATACTGCTTCCCACTACAACCTCATGGGATAAGGATTCCAGTAAAGGATGTTGTTCAGGATGCACAAGAACAACCTTCTGAAAATGCTTCTCTAGACAAGGGTATACAAGTTTCAGAAGATGTTTTTTATAAGGAAGGACAACATCAGATGCCAGAAGATGAACAAGTCTGGCAAGATGAACTTGAGATGATGGTTACTCAAGAAGTAATTGCTAATGCTATGAATGATGAATCAAGATAAGCCTTTGAAGAAGAAAAGAGGAGAATTGCATCTCAAATGAAGGCAGCTCAAGCTACTAGTACTAACCAACTTAGTACTGATAGGCCATTTGTTAGTGCTGTTGAATCATCATTTGTACTGATAGGTCTAAACAACACCCAATGTTAGATGCAGCTATACTTTTCCACAGTATGCAAATGCTGATGAATCATCATTTGTCTATCTTGGAGGCAAAATACCTATTAATGCATCTACTCTCCCTAATGCTGATTTACCCATTGATCCAAATATGCCTGAATTGGAAGATACTTCTGATACTCTCCCAAATGATGAAATAATCAATGGAGCTTATGATGAAGCCCTAATTCTCCCGGTTAGTCGTGAGTTCATATCTTAACATAAAAATGAAAAATATAATTAATACTCGAGAATAAAATAATGACCTGAAATTGACGAATTGTCACAGCATTTCCCTATAAAAAGGATCTTCGTCCCTGAAGATCAATTCATCTTGTTGCCCGCCTTCTTGTTAAAATCAAAGAGATGAGGGTATTTCTTCCACATTTGATCCTCCCTTTCCCAAGTATATTCTGGTCCACGACTCGAATTCCATCGAACTTTGTAGAATTCTAGTAATCTTATGATCAAACCAAGAACAAGAGTGTGATGTGGGTTGTGATGTTAGAGGTAGAATGGATGGGAAAATGGATGAAGTGTATTATGATGAAAAGTTACAAATGGAACAACCAACCTGACTTAAGCTTCTTCTCACCCCTATTTATATGGCAATAAATGAAAATACACAACAAGGATCAGAATCCGCGAGACCAAAGAAACCGGAAGCAGTATAGGGTGTCTCCGGGTCGTTATGTCCCAACGAGGCTTGAATTGAAAATCGAAAGACGAATTGATGATCGATGTTTGAATATGACAAGGAATGATTGGGTACTAACACTAATAAGCAAATGCACATAAAAATAAACAAAGAAAATAAGCTGGAACAAGAATAAAAGCTAGAAATGGTAAAAACACTTAAAACTTTTACACAAAGACACAAATAAGCTCAAATAAGCTTAAGATAAACCAAATAAGCTAAACTAACTCTAAATAAGCAAATTCAAAAAGCAAATAAGCTAAATTAAGCAAGAAAAACTCAGCAGTACTAACAACAATACTAACAGTTTTAACTACCAGTACTAACTTGGAGTTAGTACTGCATCTTTAAGTAATTATGGATGCTTAGTTGAGTACTCGTTAGTTCAATGAAGCAAGAAATAAGCAAATAAGCTCAAACAGATATTTAACTACCCCTAATAAGCATTCAGGCATAAGAATGAGCAACTAGAATAAACTACAATGGCAAATAAGCTAAAAAGCTACAAACTGATACACCAATTGAAAATACTTTGAAAAGGAAATAAGCTTAAATAATCTTACTCCAAAAGACAGTACAACGTGAGGAAAATGTTTAAACTACTTCTAAAAAGAAAAGGAGAATCTAAATACATGCAGAAATATAAGCTGATAAGCTAAAAAGAACCACCAGTACTAACAGTTTTAACTAGCAATACTGACCTTGGGAGTTAGTTACTGTAGCTTTAAAGTTAGTACTGCTAGCTATTAAAGTATCCAAAAGAGAACTACAGTACTAACTATGGGTTAGATACTGTTATTTCAAAAATATCCCATAAAGTTTTCCCCAAAACATTTTCTTTTTATATTAAGCTGATTTGGTCCTAAATTATTAAAAACAGATTGTTAAATAACAAATAGAATACTTATAAACAGATTTAAGTCAAGAATAAGCACTAATAAGCAGTTCTATAGTAAATAGAAAAACAAGAAAAAGAGAAACTTACAACACCTTGCTAAAACAGGCAAAACCAAGAATCAACAAGCTCTATCTTGCATAAAACAGAGCTAGTATGTCCCAAAAGCCCATCCAGAACTGGCTTATCATCCATAGAATAAGCTGTGGTGTATTTGAGAGTGATTTTCTCTTAACTACTTAACCTTTTAAATTTACTTAATTAAAGCAGCTTGTAAACAAGCTGTGTTGAGAGCTTTTTGAATAAAACAACACCATTAAGAAACTTAACACTTGGAATTGTAAATTGACTTAAAACCTCCAATTTGCATTAAAACTTGAAAAGTTTTCAAAGCTGAAAGTAAAAGCTGTAAATGACTTTAAGAACCTGAAATAATAAAAAGTGATATTGAAAATTAAGCTAAGATATTCTAAGATTAACTAGTTGCCTCAAAGGCTTACAAAAGGCTCTATTTATAGCCGAAGTCTTCTTCTTTGCGACCTCTTTCTTCTGTGTTTCTTTGTAGAGACAAAAACTAAGTGTGCTTGTTGCGTGAGGCGATTCTAAAACAAGTCCCAGCCTTCATTTCTTTTGTGCTTCTTTGGAGTCAATATAGCCATCAAAAATACTTGGTAATGGTAGGGATTGCCAACATGGCAACTTATACAGCTGGGGGTGATAAGAGGAGTGTGTGAAATGAATTTTATCTAGGTGTTGAGTGGATTTGCAGGTAAGAAAATGTGGACGTCATCCCCTATCTGATACAACAATGGGTTTTTTTGTGCTGGGAAAAATGGCTTATTTGGTAAGTCGGAACCAGCTTTGTCCCCTCAAGTCTTCTAACTTAATGGTAAACTTTGCCCGGTTTGCAATTTCAACCCTTGTCTTTTAATTCTTGTAATACAACTTGAGGTTTGGTAATTTTAGTCCCTCAAGTTGTATTTTCTTCACTCGGCTGACTTTTGACTTTGACTTGACTTGGCTTTGTCTTTTCCTTCCCGTGCTTGGTCGTTTTTGGCTTTCTTTTTTAATATCCGTTTTCTGCACAATACAAATGCAAACATACAAATACAATGTATTTTTGGTACGTTTTTAGTCTTTTAAGTCCGTTTTTAATGGAAAATGGTATGTGTAATTAAGCATATACCCAAAATCCCCCAACTAAGGTATTGCGTTTCCTCAAACCAATGTTATGAAGTAAGCCCTCAAGAAAACTAAGAATCTCGAACCCCCTCGACTAATTACCTCGAAAAGTAGCTAAGTGTTCGTCAAGGGGAACTTAAAGAATCAATAGCTTCGACAAGTCCCGTTTTCACCATTTTTTTTATCTATACACTAACTATCCCTAATATTTTTGGATTTTCCTTTTTCTTTTCTTGACTGCCTGTTCGACTTCCTTTATTTTATAAACACTGGGATCATAGAATGAGAAGCGTCCATAGAATAATCTACGGATGTCCTGAACGGATAAATTCATCGACCCCCCGATTTTTCACTAGATCCAAACCAAGCAATTAAACAAGATCATTTTGTCCAATATAATCCCTAAATGTTAAAGCACTCATACTTATGAGCTTGTGAACTTTTAACTTCCCAACATGGATATATATTTAAATGTGTGAAATCATTCAACTCAACCATAGAATCAACTATATTTTCAAGTCGAAATTCAAGATGAATCAAGATGTACAACCACAATTATTAGGACCTTGCAACTTGATTATAAAGAAACGAAAATTTAAACAGTAAAACTTTTTTGCAACATCTACATCTTCATCATACAAAAACATAATTCTTAAAGTTAGGAATGCGTTGCCTTAGTTTGAACACCTACCGAGGCCTCGCTCCCTAGTAGGAATATCACAACCAACGACCGGTGTTTCTTAGTTTCAAAACCCACCCCGTTTAGGTTGGGAAATTCACATCAACACTTTCTCCTAATTGGCTAAGGGATAGGTGTCTTAGTTTGACCCCCACCTAGACCTCGCTTCATGGTGATATATCCACAACACACAAAATCCACTAGAAGTAAAGATGTCTTAGTTTGAACCCCCACCTCGTGGTTACGGAGTGGGATAACATGACCATCTTTTACTTACTCCATATACCTCAAATTAAGTCATGGCATAATATCAATAATCATTCTTTTTGCATTCATATTTCATTCATGCTTCTTGGCATTTTAACTTTCGAAATTACTAAGAACAGAATAACCCCCGCTTTAAAGAACAAGATACAAATTTGAAGCTTTTTTCTCTAAAACATCGATTGACTTAGTTTGAATTGAAATGAGCAACGTATTGATATAAGTTGGATTAGAAGATAAGTGATGGGAGAAAAAACTACAAGTTCCTCATAATAAGTATTAGAAAAACATGCTTAGCCCCAAAACTTAACATTTACTCTATCACTTCTTGTTCTTCACCTTATTAATATTCGAAGCAAATAGAATTCGTAGAAAGCTTAGCCTACAATTGAGAACTCGCTAGGGCTACAACATGCCCTATCGAGTCAAAAATTATTCTCATTCTACCCATTAGGAAAGTCGAAACTGTGACAAAACACTTATTTTATTTTTTGAAAATTTTTAAAATTTTTCATTTTTTTTTGGTATTTTTGCAAAAATTTGGTGGTAAAAACGGAATTACGTGACAACAACGGCTGCAGGCAAAATTAAATCGAAGATCCCCCCCATACTAGAATTAAACATCGTCCCCGATGTTTTTGAAAGGGGCACCTACGTAATTCTAAGGCCGTTTATTAAGTGTGCCAAAAGATAAAACGTTAGCCGATTAGATTTGGATACTGGATTCCCAAAAGAATCTAGGATGTGAAACCTTTGTGGATGAAAGACAAAATCTGAGATGCACCATATCTTCACAATCCGGGAAATCCTGACATCAAACAACACAAACACGAAACAAAGATGAGAATGGGTAATGGAAGAGGCGAGCCTCCACACAACAAGAAAACACTTATTCATTTCTACACAATACTACGATAAGCATGGGGTGCCTCCCACGAAGCGCTTGTTTAAGGTCGCTATGCTTGACCCGTTTCCCCGAATTTATTGGTCCATGGGGAATGTCTGGAGATTTGGGACTACCAATTGTGGTACGTCCCCTCCAAAAGAGGCTTGTAAAAACGGGAACCCACTTTACTTGAAATTGGCCCGGAAGTTTTAAGGATAACTCGACTGTGCATATGGAAAAAACATGGGTTACATTGACATGGTCCCACTCTAACGTTCTTAAGCTTGCCCTGAGAAAATCTTTAATCTAGAGTTAAAGAAGGAGGAAACTCGATCACCGATGATGAAAAAAAACGCGATATTTTGATCTTGGAGTCATGAATTTCACTTTGTTTTCTCTTTAGTAATCAAATAGTTTTTCATAGGCATGATCACGAAGTTCATTAAGTTCATTGAGCTGAACTTTCCTATGGTCACCAGCGGTTTTCAGATCAAAGTTTGTATGTTTTAAGGCCCAGTAGGCCTTGTGTTCTAACTCAATTGGCAGATGGCAGGCTTTTCCGTAAACCAGCTTATATGGAGTACACCCAATGGGTGTTTTGTAAGCGGTGCGGAAAGCCCATAAAGCATCATCGAGCTTATCTGACCAAAAGGTACGGTTTTCGCCCACGGTCCTTTCAAGAATTCGTTTCAAACCACGATTGGATACCTCAACTTGTCCACTTGTTTGTGGATGATACGCGGTGGAGAGACGATGAGTGACTCCGTATTTAAGCATGACCTTTGCAAATTGGTCATTGCAAAAATGGGTTCCGCGATCACTTATGATTGCACGAGGGGCACCGAATCTGGCGAAGAGAGATTTAAGAAATTTACAAACAACTCGGGCGTCATTGGTGGGGAGCGCTTTTGCTTCAACCCATTTTGATAAATAATCAACGGCCACGAGGATGTATTTGTTGCCTTTGGATGATGGGAATGGCCCCATAAAGTCAATGCCCCAGACGTCAAAGATTTCACAAACTTGGATGGAATTTTGTGGCATCTCATCACGTTGTGAAATTTTTCCTTGACGCTGGCATGAGTTGCAGTTTTTAACCAACTCATGGGCATCTTTGTAGATTGTGGGCCAAAAGAATCCGGAATCGAAGACTTTTCTTGCTGTGTAGTTAGCACCGTGATGTCCACCGGTGGGACCATTATGGCAAGCCATGAGGATGTCATGGGCTTCTTTGCCAAAAACACAACGTCGAATAACTTGATCCGCACAGATTTTAAACAGAAAGGGATCTTCCCAGAAATAATGCTTCACGTCTTTGAAGAATTTTCTTTTCTGCTGGGTTGACATCCCTTTGATCATGAAATTTCCCGCATGGTAGTTTGCGATGTCAGCAAACCATGGGGTACTAGAATCAAGAGCAGCAATCGAACTAAGAGTTTCAAGAGGATTCTCTAATCGTGAGAGATGATCAGCCGCTAGGTTCTCAGCTCCTTTCGTGTCAACTACATCAAAGATTCTCTAATAGTGTATAGGCCTGAAATGTTTCTCATGACGTTGCCCCAAGACTGCACCTAAGGCGAAATCGCTTGCATCGCACATAAGTTCAAATGGTTCATTCCAGTCTGGGGCAATCAGGATTGGAGCCTCGGTTAGATTCTTTTTGAGAGTGTTAAATGCTTCAATACACTCTTTGGAGAAATAAAACGGAGTCTCTTTTTCAAGCAAATGGGTCATGGGACGGGCTATTTTTGAGAAATTCTGGATGAATCTTCTATAAAACCCGGCATGCCCAAGAAAACTACGGACACCTTTTACAGTAGTCGGGTGAGGGAGTTTTGCGATAACGTCAATCTTAGCTCGATCGACCTCAATTCCTGATTTGGAGATTTTATGTCCAAGAACAATGCCTTCCTTAACCATGAAATGGCTTTTCTCCCAGTTTAGAGCTAAATTGGTGTCTTCACACCGCTTAAGCATCTTTTCCAAATGGGTTAGGCATGTAGAGAAATGTTAGGATCACATAAATGGACCCAAACAAAGAAGCTTCGGTCACTCGAAGATACAAGACAAAAGTCTAGCTCGTTT
>BQNB010036643.1:0-49981 GCA_026074375.1 Tanacetum coccineum | reverse complement strand
ATGAGTGAATGAAACCCTTAATCGAAGTATTTATAAAACTACCCTCAACAACATTAACGTTCACCAACAGTTGTAAGTTATGCCTAGCAACATTAACTTTCAATATCAGTAGTAAGTTTATGCCTAGAAGCATTAACTTTCCATAGCAGCAATAAGTTTATACCTAGCAGTATTAACTTTCCCTAGCAGCAGTAAGTTTATGCCTAACAGCATTAACTTTCCCTAGCAGCAGTAATTTTATGCCTAGCAGCATTAACTTTCCCTAGTAGCAGTAAGTTTATACCTAGCAGCATTAACTTTGAATCACCAGCATTAACTCTAATTCCATTCTAATAAGCTTTTCCATCATCAAATTAACATTTTAGCTCACAAAATCTCTCTGTCTGTTTTTGATTTCTCTCAATTCATTTTACTTACAATTCTCTTTTTTGTTTTTGTTTTTAAACAACTCTCTTTCTGTTTTTCAACTCACCACTTCTCTCAATTATTTTTCTCACCAAATCACTCTATCTGTTTTTATCACGCATCTCTATTTCTGTTTTTCAACTCACAAATTCTCTCTTTCTGTTTTTAAACAACTCTCTTTCTGTTTTTCAACTTACCACTTCTCTCAATTCTTTTTCTCACCAAATCACTCTATCTGTTTTTATCACGCATCTCTCTTTCTGTTTTCAGCTCACAAATTCTCTTTTTCTATTTTTAAACATCTCTCTTTCTGTTTTTCAACTCAGCACTTCTCTTAATTCTTTTTCTTACCAAATCACTCTATCTGTTTTTATCACACATCTTTCTTTCTGTTTTCAACTGACAAATTCTCTCTTTCTGTTTTTAAATAACTCTCTTTCTGTTTTTCAACTCACCACTTCTCTCAATTCTTTTTCTCACCAAATCACTCTATCTGTTTTTATCACACATCTCTCTTTCTGTTTTTCAACTCACAAATTCTCTCTTTTTGTTTACCTTACCATTTTCATAATCAAGACTTTAAAGATTGAGCATTCTAATACTAGCAATCAAATATTGAAATCTACTTACATCAAATGCTTTTGTAAGAAAATCTGCAACATTCTTGTTAGTATGAATCTTGATAATTTAAATTAGCTTCTTTTCATTTAAATCTTTGATAAATTGATGTCTAATCTGAATGTGCTTTGTTTTTTAATGAAAAACAGGGTTCTTAACTATGCATATAGTACTCTTATTATCAATATAGATATTTGTATGCATAAAGTTATACCCATAATCAAGCAATTGATTTTGGATCCAAAGCACTTAACCATATCAACTTGAAGCAGCTACATATTCAACCTCTGTTGTAGAGTTAGCAACTACAATCTGCTTCTTGTACTACTATGAAATCAATCTACACCCAAGAAATTGATAACCTCCTGTTGTAGACTTCCTATCCAAGCTTGCTCCAACATAATCACTATCAGTGTATGCTACCAAATCAAAAGGTGAATCTTTTAGATACCAAAGGCCTAATTTAGGTTGACCTTTTAAGTACCTAAATTCTTTTCACAGCATGAAGATGTGACACTTTTGGGTTGACTTGGTATCTTGCACAAGCACACACTGCAAATATAATATCAATGAACCAATCATTGATCTATATAAATGAACATCCACTTCTTTATCATCTTCATCCTTGAGTAAAGGCTTTTGAGTTTCTATAGGTGTGCTTGCTGTCTTGACATTGGTAAAACCAAATTTCTTTAGAATCTCAGTCATATATTTGTCTTGACTGATAAAAATCCCATCCTCCTTCTGCTTTACTTGCAGTCCTAAGAAGAATGTGAGTTCACCCATAGAACTTATTTGAAACTTCTTATGCATCATCTTCTCAAACTCTGTGCATAATGACTTCTTTGTAGAGCCAAATATGATATCATCTACATATACTTTAACTAACAGAATATCACCTTTGTCCCTTCTGATAAAAAAAGTCTTGTCTATCTTTCCTCTTTGAAACTCATTGTCTAACAAATAAGTTGACAAGGTTTCATACCAAGCTCTAAAAAAAGCACTCTTGACATCCATCTGGTACACTACAAAGTCTTTAAATGATGCATAGGCTAAGAATAGCCTAATTACTTCAATTCTGGCAACAGGGGCAAAGACTTCATCATAGTCAATCCCTTCTTCTTGTATGTACCCTTGAGCAACCAATATTGCTTTATTTTTAATCACAATTCCTCTTTCATCCTTTTTATTCCTGTAAACCCATTTAGTAACCTTTTGTAAATCCACCAAGGTCTAAACCTTTTGTAATTTGAATTGTAGAAGCTCATCATGCATAGCTTCTATCCAACTTGGATCCTTCAATGCATGAATTACCTTTTTGGGTTCTTCTTGTGATAAAAAGCAAGCAAACAAGCAATTTTGAAAGTCTTTATGNATAAATGTTTTAAGGATTTTACTAGTTTCATCCTTAGTGGCTAAGAAGAAAACCTAACTAAACCCACTATAGTCATCTGTGACAACTAGGCAGTGCATCTTTTTCATTAGACTCTTTACAAATGTTGGCCCAAACAAATCCATATGCAACATTTGTAATGGTTGGCTGATTGAGCTTACAGTCTTGGTCTTACAAGAGGCTTTATGTTGCTTTCCTTTCTGACAAGCAACACATGTATGATTATTTTCAAAAATCTTTGAAGGTAAACCTCTTACAAGGTTTCCCCTCACTAGTTTGTTCATAGTTTTGAAATTTATATGCCCAAGCCTCCTATGCCAAAGATTAGATTCATCTAATGTGGCCTTTGCAAAGAGACAAGTTAGACCTCCTGAAGGAACAATATTCTTTAAATCAACACTGTACATGTTATCTTTTCTAGGAACTCTAAGCAAGACATGATTTTTATCAAGTAGCTTAAAGTTAGGAGACAAAACAACACATTCAGTGTCTGTAAAAAGAACATTGTTTTCTTGTCACACATTTGTGAGACACTAAAAAGGTTAAACTTAAGCTCCTTAACAAAGTACACATCTTTAAAATCCAATTTACCTGTACTGATTTTACCTTTACCAGTGATTTTACCTCCTTTGGGATCTCCTCCAAAGGCAACAAATCCACCATCAATTTCTTCATAATCTGAGAGGTAGGACTTGTTTCCAGTCATGTGCCTAGAGCATCCACTGTCAATTACTCCTTTTTCCTGCAATTCTAGCTGTGGATTGCCCTGCACAAAAAGTAAGAGAATTAGGCTCTCTTGAGGACCCAAGCCATTACAGACTTGTATCTGCCTTGTGCATCAACATAGTCAAATCTTTTAAAGTTTATTGATGCACCATTGTGTCTGAAGACATGGTCTAAATTTTTTTGCTTTGGTCTCCAAACCCAACATGCTGAGGCCTTAACAACATTAGCCTTATTTCCCTTATTATCACTTACTACTGCTTTTGACCCAACAGTAGTAACATTTCTTCTAACAGTATTAACTTTTTCATTTAAATTACTGTTCTTATTTGTTGTAAACTTGTCAAAGGGCCTTCTAACATGTGAATGTGATCTATTAAAAACATTTGATATTGTCCTTGCACTATTCACTGTTGGTCTTAGGTAGACAGTATTAATTGGTCTGGCGGTATTAACTGATATTGCTGCTTTTGAAGAGTTTTGCCTAGCAATATTAAGTGTTTTATGGCCAGATTTCATTAAGACTGCTTTTGGGACAAAATTTCCTTTTGGATGAGGGTGAGTCAATCTTTGAGAATTTTGGTGATTCATCCTACAGCATTGTTCCATACAGGTTTTTCCACCCTTTTCTTTTCATAAAAATTACAATCTTTGATTAAATGGTTAAAACTGTCACACACATAGCAAGCTTTACTTTTAAATTCAAAATTACTTCCTAATTTCTGAGTCATCAAATTATTCTAGTTTCTCTTGTTACCTCTAGGACTTTGACTATTTTTCCTAGGGTGTTTAGCTTGCTTATTATTCTCTACCTTCTCTACAGACTCCCTAGGTATTTTTCACATGCTCATTAGATTTAACAAATTCTACTTTAGCAAAACTAGGTTTTCTCTGTTTAGATTTAAACTCAGTCTCATTCTCATCCTCACTGTTAGATATCTAGTCTTCAATAAGTGGTTCACTAACATACTTAGGTTTTGACACACTAGTCTTAGCTTCACTTATTGCAACATCAGGTATACTAGTTACTAACTCACTAAAAACATATTCATCCTCATTAGCAAGTACCAAATCAGATTTAGGGGGAATGAAGTTCCTAGTATAGGGAGGGGGAACATCATGATACCCTTTACTTGTTTTGTACCTATTATTCTCCCGACTATCAAATACTTGACTATCAACCACTTGAGTATCAAACCTCACTCCAGTCTTGAACTTATCACATACTTGACCATCTAACAGTTTGCTTAGATTCTTAGATGAATTTTCAAACTTTTCTAAGGTAAGTTTTAAATCATCTCTTTCTTTTTCAGCTTTTTTAAATTTCTTTCTAAGCTCTGTTAGTGCATTATCTCTCAACATAATATCAAGTTTTAAAATCTTTATGTCCTCTTCAAAAACAACCTCATTCTTTTTATACACATCTAGTCTAGCCTCTACAGATTCTAGACCTGCTTTATAAGCTCCTACATTTAATTGAGACTTATTAAAATCTTTTGTCAGATTATCATAATGTTCTTTGAGAGTTTCATAAGATTTTAAACATGCTTTAGAACAAGTAGATACCTCAGAATCTGAGCTTGAAGAACTTGAAGAACCTGAAGATGTATATGCCATAAGTGCAAAGTTTGTAGGTCCTTCTTCAGCCTGGTCACTCCAGTCATACCCAAGTCCATTTTAAGCCACCAAAGCTTTTGTCTCTGTTGTTTCCACTGTTACATTCCTCTTTACAGGTTCTTTGTTCCTGTTCTCCCCTGGAGCCATGCACTCCCTTGCAAAGTGGCCCCTTTTGTGACAGTTATAGCATTCCACCTTTGATTTGTTAAACCCTGTGGTCTCAGAACCATTGACACTAATCTTCCTTCCAGTCTTATTTAGGAATCTTTTGGCTCTCATGGTCAGCATAGCCATCTGCCACTTTAGATCTATCTCTTCCAAGTCATCGGCATCAATCTGTTGTAAGTCCTCATTATCTAATTGTGGATTGTTGGATTGGTTTGCAAAGAAAGAATAGATCACAACATCAGTCATACTATCAGTATTGGTAGAGTTAAAACCATGAGCTTGATTGGAACTGCCAGAGTTATTAGAAGACACAAAAGCCATATTTTATGAATTTTGGTTTGAGCTTGATGACCCTTTAACTTTAGTTTCATAAATCTTTAGATTGTTGTATATGTCATCCATGCTTAAGGTGTCTAAATCAGGTTTGTTCCTCCAGATCAAGGTATGAGTCTTTCATTATAATGGAAGACTTCTTAAAAACTTCAGATTCATATCTTCTTGAGAAATAGTTTTACCCAGAATCTCTAGCTGACTGATAAGCTTTTGAAGCCTATCATAGGTTTGATCAAGTCCTTCTAAGCTTGATCCATTGAAATTCTCATACTGTTACTTTAGAAGTGTCTTCTGAGTATTCTTTGACTCCTTATTACCTCCAAACCTTTTCTTTATAGCTTCCATCAGAGTCTTGGCACATTTGTAGGTATTAAACTTTAGTTGATGTTCATTTGGAAGAGCCATCAACAATGTACCTCTTGTCTTTAACTCATTCTTCCTTGCTAACTTCTCCTCGGCAGTTGTAGGAGGATATGTTTGCTCAACACCATCAACGGTTATCTTTGGTGGAGGTGAGTCTCCTTTTACTATTACTTCCCAAAGAGCATAATCTGTCATTAGGAAGTATTATTCTATCCTCATTTTTTAAAGCTCAAATTCGCCTGGATTTAGCACTAGAAGTTTTGCAGCAGCAACCATTGGTGAAGATATTGCTTCCATGTTTTCACAAATAAATAGATCTAGTATGTGTAGATTGTTTCTTCTTATTTAAAGTTTCTCAACAAGCTCTGATACCACTTGTTGATCCCACTTGAATAGATCTTGCTTAGCTTGTAAAAGGCTTAGTTGTATTGAACAAATCCAAGACAACTATGATAGAAACTTTAATTGAATATATCAAAGACTATGCGGAATCTAGTCTATGACACTAAGAAGAATAAGCAATGAAACAGTAACAAACAAGATTGTATAATACCAAACTTTCAGGCTCAATATATTAATACGAAACACTCATTAATCAGTGTTAGGGTCTTTACAAAACCTTGAAGCTATATTAAAACGCTTTCTAGATGATATATGAAGATGAGATATTGAGATATTAACCTACATGCCCTAGGGTCTCCTTTTATACACCAAGGAACCCTAATGGGCTTATAACGCATTTTTTATACATGCATATCTTTTCCTAAAATATCTATCCTTTCACTAGCAGTACTAACCATATATCTAACTAGTACTAACTTCTAACTGTCAGCAGACATCTTCTAGGCAGTAGAATTTCAATACTAGCAGTAGTAACTTTGTCAACTTAGCTTATTAGTTAATAACTTAGAATAATTCCCACAGTCTTCACTAGCAGTAGAAATTATAACCAGCAGTAGTAATCTTCATAACTAGCAGCAGTAACTTGAACCAGCAGTATTAACAGTTAAGAAGCCTTTTATTCCCAACATTTGAAGATGATTTTGCTTCTTCAAAGTCAGGAGTTCTAAAATATTCATAAGAGTATTCCTATCAAGTTCTGCATCGTCTTCTTGAATTTGTTCATCAGAATAAGAGTTCAAGAATTGGAGTTGTGGGTTCTTGTTTAATTTTTTATTCTTGATTGAGGTTAATATTTCAAATCATCATTATCTTCAACGATGATTGAAGATGATGATGATGGAGTGTCTTTATTATAAAGAGTATATGCAATGGAATTATCTGACACTTTTGGATTTCTTGGCGCATAGTATTCTTCATACAAATGATCAAACAAGTTATCCAAGTCTTGAAATGTCGGTGTTTCATCCATGTCATCTGACGAATCTTGAAAATTCGAGCATTTAATATCGGGCGCTGAATTATTGCATTCAAAAGCCATAGCCGTGAGTTCATCAAATTTCACATGGATGGTTTCCATTATTTTGTGTGTTTTGCTCGGGGTAAAAATGTGAAACCTCCGTGGATGACTCAGGTGAACCAACAGAGATACCTAATGTTTGTTTAGGCCTCATTTTCCCAAGATTATCACGATTATTTGTTGGGTAACATAAGGAACCAAACACATAAAAGTATTGAACATTCGGTTTTCTCCCTTAAGCAGCTCATAAGGTGTTTTATTGTACCATGAGTATATAAGAGAGCGATTCTGAGTAAAATAGGCTGTTGAAATTGCTTTGGCCCATAGGAATTCTGGTAGTTTTGAAAATATAAGCATTGTTCTTGCAGCCTCGACAAGTGTATGATTTCGACGTTCAACAACACCATTCTACTGAGGTGTTCGAGCAATTTACGTATAATGCATAATGCCTTGCTTTTTATAGAAAGACTTTAGCGTCACATTTTTAAACTCAGTTCCATTATCAGATCTTACTTTTATGACATTAGCGTTCATGTTTCTTTGAAATTGAGTAATGAAGTTGATGATTGTATTTGAAGTATCATCTTTTGTTCGAATAAAATGAACCCAAGTATATCAGGAGTAATCATCGACAATTACCAGAATATACCATTTCTTGTTAATAGTTTTAACCTTCATTGGCCTGCACAAATCCATATGAAGTAATTCAAGTTTAGAATCTGTACTTGGAACCAACTTGGATGGAAATTGTATACTTTTTTTCTCTTCCCTATTCACAAGAAGAAATAAAGTTGCTCTTTGTTGGACTTAAATCTCAAAAGCACATCAACTAGTTCATTTTTAGTGAGTTGATTAATGGTATCAAAATTCAAATAAGAAAGTCGTCGGTGCCATAACTAAGATTTTGTTGACGTGGCTTTGGACATTAAGTAAACTGGAGATAAAGCCGCCATTTCAGAAATGGAGATGGTGTGGAGATTAGAATTACGAGAACCAGTGAGTAAATCTTCACCCTCTAAATTTCCGAATATACAAGTATTTGATCGAAAGGCCTACTTCAAGATCTCTATCCAAAAGTATCTCAACCGGAAAAGATTTGTCTGAGGCCTTCATTTTTTTTTTTTTATTTTTTTTTTTTTTGTTTTTTTTTTTTTTTTTTTTTTTTACATAGTACCACGCGCATATTAGTAAGATCGCTCTTACACAAAATCTCATTGCCAGTGATTACAGTGAAATTATCATTTGCAAAGCGGTCTTGCCCAAGAATTTCTCAACGAATTTTCTTGCAGTTTTAAGGTTCCAGTCATATGCTTTTGAACATCGCTTATCAACAATCATTAAGGACAATCTTGTTCACTTGCACCTATTATGAAGGAAAGACTTGATGGCAAAGAGGGGACGTTTGGCTACCATGGTTTTTGGTTACCGCCTATTCTAGAGTATGTTCTATGATGGCATTTACTCTTAGAAACACTTGGTGGTGTTGGAGCAATTATTACCTTGGGTGACCAATTAAAGGTTGATTGATGCTCAAACCATTTTTTCTACTTCCTACTAGTTTGAATCTTGTTTTTCATGTAAGCACTAAGTGTCTGACTTTGCCTAGATTCTGGAGTTAGTGGTGGTACACTAGAGACCTTATTTGTTGCTTTTAGGGGTGTAGCAATAAATCAACCTAGAATTCATATACTACAAGGACTAGCTCCATAGTTGCTGATTTTGCAGACTACTGGGGATGTGAATAAGGCTCTTTTTATCCTAGAATTTGGCGGACAAAGCATAACGAGCAACACATTTATCATGAGACATTAGAAAAACATCTTTTCCACAAGAAACACATACAAGATTTGAACCATCAAGAACAACATTTATAGTCTTAGCTTTTAATACATTCGTTTGTGAATCACAAGCATTTGAGTTCAATGTATCTCTCTTATTAGAAACTGAAATAAAACTACTTTAACGGTTTTTGACATCATTAGAAGTGTTTGGTGTTTTTGTGCTTCAGCAAGATTTCTTCTACAATTGGTGTTCTTAAACTCTGATTGCTTAATACTACTAGAAATTGCTAGCCACTGGACTACTCTTGTGAATTAACAAGAAAACTTGTTAGCTTTAACAGTTGACATTTTTGTTTTTTTTGGTCAATACTACAACCACTCATATCATGCACGGACTCCATTTTATCAATCCAACGAGTAAGAACTACAACACCTCCCTTACCATCATATTCTTTAGGGTTACAACCTAAGAACTCCTTATATGAACAACCTACCCGGTTGCCATTTACTATCACATTCCTAACATTCTCCTAAACGTTTTCATTAACCACATTACCATTCTAAGTCCTAACATTTCCTTGGTTACCAACCTGAGCTAGCATGGCGGGTAATAGGTTCTGCAATTGTTGGGCAATGATCTTCAAGAAGTCGGGTGCTCCCCTATTGGCTCCCTGTACATTCCCATTGACTCCCTTTACACCCCCATTAGCTCCCATTCCTTGGTCATTTCCTTGACCATTCAAATCATCAACACGTTCATCATTACCTACCCTAGGTCTTCTACCCCTCCCACCTCTACCAACCCGTACACCTGTTCCCCTTCCTAGTGATTCGGCAGCAGGCTGGCCAGCACTTCGGGTCATCACCCTTGACGGCATTATCCACACGAGGGAGAACATAGGCAACGTTAGATAAGTGGGAAGACTAATATATATAGAATATCTTACTATATATAACTATACACATAATACCACCTTATGGTGTCAACATCGATTTGTGTGAACGACATTACTAAGTATGAGTGAGTTGTGATACGCTTTTAACTACGTTGGCCACCGTACTTATATTCGCATCCTTTCCCAGTCGTACTCAGTATTGAGCTCACACATCTCAATGACTGACATAATTAAAGCACCAAACCGTAAACATGCGAAAGCAAACAAAAGCAGAACACTACGCACATAGATCCTATACGCAACTAAATGACAGATCCTTAGTTATAGTAGACTAAGGGCCAAAACCACTTAGTGACTCTATAACCTATGTGGCTCTGATAACTAATGCTGTCACCCTCCCGACAATGGCGGAAACTCGAGAATGCAACATAATGATCAATCATAACACAAGATACAATACAGAGAAAAACTATAATGCATAAACTTCAAGTGTTATGAAGACCACCAACCTCGAACAAACCTTGAGTGATGTCCCAAATCATAACCAAATCCATAATCTCTTACAATTCCAAATGCCCATACAGGGGTCCAAATCCAAACTTAAACCAAAACTTCCAAATACTAAGAACCAAACAAATAAAGAAGCAAGGCTTCACATGAAAAATCCACACGGGATACACCTAATCCTACTATCACATATCACTCACCTATTCATCTTTCACTTCACCTAAAAATGATACTCAAAAACGTCAACAATAATGTTGGTGAGCTCATAGGTTTGACCTTAAACCCAAAAGCTGTGCCAATATCTTAAATCATTGGACAATAGTGCAATACAACAGTGAATATATGCGAATCACACATGACTTAGCATCCTCGCTAATTATGTAACCGACCTAGCATCCCCTCTAGTCAATCACCATGCCCTAGCATCCCCGCTAGTCATGAAAATACAATATGTCACTTATGCACCTAAAGGGCCTACCAGCTATAACATTATATTAGGGCAGGACCATAATAGACATGGCAAATCATTGCCAATCACCCTTGCCGTGCCAAACATAGTTTACACAAGTAAAATAACAACCCTTGACATGCCAAACACAGTACATGCAAGTAAAATTACATCATATATATTCACATAGCAATCATAAGCACATAATTATCCTAAAAACAAAACCATATTTCGCACAGTTCAAAAGAAAAACAGTTCAAAACACATTTAAGTATCATTTTCCCCCAATGGAAAAACAGTAGAAAAATAGGGCTACGAGAACTCACCTCAAGCAAGTCTTAAGTAACCAAATCTCAATCACACAAGCAAATGCAACGACGTCCGCACACGACCTAGTCCAGTTAATGTCCTATTTTAATCATTCATTTCCAAAACAGTCTTCACGTTTGATGCATAGAGGTTAGATGCGTTGTACAATTACCCATAACAATTTAGTGGTGTGATGGTTGACGTCTCACCCCAAAATATCTTATTGATCCGATATCTCAACGATACATACTTATACTATTTAAAGAAGATAGATAAGTAACATAAGTAAATATTTATAACAAATAATTATAACTATATATATATATATATATATATATATATATATATATATATATATATATATATATATATATATATTCCGATAAGTCCATTCGGTAACCTTAGTTACCGTAAAAATAATCATAATATGATTGAAAATGAAACGTGTTAGGTCTTGAATTTAGGATCAATAAGCAATAGAGTGTGTGTTTAGGTGTTGTGTGTGTGTTTATTTTTAGAGAGAGAAAGATAGAAAGTAGAGAGAGAAAGAGGGAGGAGGAGGATTAGAGAAAAGATTAGAATGAGATTAGAAGACACACCACACTAATAAGGTGGTGATGGGGTATTTATACCCAATAACAAGGAAGAGCAAGAAGCTCTTGTTTTTTAGCTTTTAGCTATTTGTCGGGTCTCGCGACTTTATTTAAGTCACGAGCCTATCACCTAACCTATTACACAATATTATTTCTCTATTTATTACAAATGTTTATCTTACAATAAGATCGTCACTTTTAATCATTCCTATAATCTACCTCCAAGGGACCGATCATTGTAGATCTTTCTTTGATATGCATTAATATCATCATTTTTCTTATTCGCAACAAATCTACCCCCTAAAGGATGTATCATTGAGATCTCTCTTGTACTTTGATCTAATTGAACATTAATGCTTGGTTTGAGTCTTGAGTCTTGTTTATGTAATAGTGATCTTGTTTCCAATCAGCTCTCGATATCTTTACCTTATCTTTCCATTTTCCTTTTTGACTTGCTTCTGAGATTCTCTTCATATCATCATCTTTACCGTGAATCACATCCTTGATATTGTCTTTTGAAGCTTCTAACCAACATACTCATACTTTCTTGACAACTTACAATCTTCCTCATGTAGAACTTTTGTCTTGATTAACAACTTGATGATTTGAGGAAGTTCTTTGATTTATCAGAGTTGTGGAAGTGTATCTTTGAACTTTGATAAATTAGACATAAGGAATAAATATGACAGTGTTCTTCCTTCTGAAAGGTAGAGATGTTGTTGATGTTGTTGTACGTAAATGTATCTTCCCCCCAATTGCTTCCCCCTAAATAAACAACCATTCGTATGCACATACTTCACACAAACAACTCGTAGAAGAAAGAAACTATAACCTCTAAGTCAATTAAGTCCCGGATGTTCACATTTCTTACCTCTAGTTGTTGCACTCTATTGTGTACACCAAAGTCAATTAAGTCCTGGATGTACACATTTCTTCCCCCTAATTGTTGCGCTCTATCAAAATATTCAGCTAGAACACTTTTCTTCCCCCTGATTCATATTGATACCATCAAAACATAATCATAATCTTGTTTACGCCTAAATATATGATAGTGAAGTCATAGTGTAGAGTGCGGCTAAAGCATGAAAGTCAACTACTAACTTTTAATTAACAACAATCTCCCCTACCTTAATATTGGGACTCGTCAGTACCCTTGGTAAATCCACACTATCACTTGAATAAATCTAAGGAACTGCTGTTTGTGTGTTTCGGAAAACAAATTCTGGAAAACACGATAACTACTAGATCAACTAGATTACTAGTTAACACAAATTGAATCATAAACAATCATTTTCCAAATCAGTGATCTACCCTATGTTCAACGTTGGCTTTGATGATTAAGCACTGGTAGGATTTCATTCATCATCGAGCATACTTTACTTAATATTACTATTGAGAATGGTTCCGCGCCATTCCACACAGACCTGCAAAGTCACAAAACAATAAGCGACTCTTGTACCGTTATTGTATCATTGATGTTTACTACAAATTGTACTTTTTGTGTCCTATGTGAGATTTGATGATATGAATCTCATATGGGCTCTAGACCCAATAATGGCTTTTTGGTTTTTAGTGATCAGAGGCTGGAGCAGACTATCCCCTTTCAAATCAACCCTCTCGTGAGTGAAGATGTCCAATAGATATGCTTTATCTTTCGTGACAATGAAACAAGAAAATCTTTCAGAGAATAGAGTACTGGGAAGGGTTGTGCATTGATACACTGGGTCCATGATGTCTTTCTCAATACCAGATAACATTTTTTGTGATTATTCGATAGATTATTGTATTGACCCTCCCGGTTTTCTTTCTCTAGCCTTATGTTCGTAAAAGGGATCTTTTCTCTTTCACCCATTACATTACACGTCATTTCTTTTTCATTCTTCAACCCCTTCAATGTCCACCAAGACGTCATTACTAATCATCAATGTATTAATTGTTTCGAATGATAGCTCATCCCTTAGTTGACATTATTCCCATTCACATTCAACTCCATCATACTTAAGGACTTCTATTCTATTTATTTGGAATGTCCCTAGGTAGATCCCTCCAGTTCTGGTTGGATCATGGGATAATACCTAACCTTACCACCTTATTCCTTCTTATCATCGTGAGCTAGTTGGTTGTTGGGTATTTAAGATCGAAACCATAAAACCATTTAAAAATCAATACAAATGTGTTAGATATAAATCAAAACATTTAACACTTTGAAATTTAACTTTTTAGAAATACTCCCCTACCCATTCATCGATATTCAAAATTATTTTAGCATATGGAGGAAAAGAGTTGTATTGCAGCCTTTGAGTCTTTTAGATCACTTTGATATTCCACAGCACACACTTAAGCATTTATCTTTCTTGATCTCATTTTAAATTCCAATTTTCTTTCTCCCCCTCAAAAATAGCATATCATATGATATTTTTGATATCAATGGATTAAAATAGCGATATGAGATTTTGAAAACACAGGGAGAAAACGGATATAGCATGATTATGATTTGGAACCTTTCTGAATGTTCTAAACAAATTTGAAAAAACTAGTTGTGTCAAAGTATGTCGAAATACTAAATGAAAGGTCTTAGATTGCTCACATCCACATCCTGTTAAATTCAGGAAAACGGTTCGTAACCGACATAATCAATCACCAATGTACCCTTATTGATATAAACACACTTGACAACAACTATTTTTATATCGATTATTATTTATTTGTTCAAAACATTTTCCTTTGTACTCCCCCTCAATAATAAAACACTTCATTTTGTATGCCACCATAATTATATTAAGGGATAGAGTTAAGATGCCTTGGTATATCACTGAAGAACCACTTTTGAATTCCACTACATTGTTTTGGATCATAAATTTTAACTTTTATGAGATGTATCCAACAACATTAAAGGCATTTGCTTTTTTTAAAACTCCCCCTCAAAAATTGATCCATTTATAAAAATGATTCGAATTTTGAAAGTATCGAGAGAAGGGAGTGTTGAACACATAATTTTTGAAAGATTGTAAAAAATCTTTTTGATAAAATCTTGAAAAATTATGTTCAACATTTTCAAACATTTACTTGAGCTAAACTCAAGTCTGAGAAGGTGAAAGCTTCTCGTTGTCAGGATAAATGCACAAAAATGTACACATTCCTTTATTTGAAGAACGAGTCCTAAGCTGACATTTACTTAGAAGTCGTATGTCCCGAGCACACTTTTTGAAAAGATTTTGATAAAAAATTGCTCGGGACAAAGAAGATTTCTCTTCTTTTGAAGATAAAGCGCACTGAAACGTATAATTTTCTTTTATTTGAAAACTGTGGTCGTAACTGAAATTTAAAAACAAGTCATTGACCTTGAGCATACAAAACTTTGAATATTTTGCTTGATATAGCTCAAGAACCGAAAAGATTTACATCTATTTGTTGTTAAGGATAAATGCACTGAAACGTACATTTTCCTTTTATTTAAAGCACGGGTTGCAATCTGTCATTTGAATACAAACCAACAACATTGAATTTAGACAACAACCTTTAGAATCCATTTAAGCACGATGCTAACGGGTTTGCCAAGTTTTAAGAATCATTTTAAAGTTGTGTCAATTTGATGTAAGAAGTTGAGTTCCAACGAGGGCTTGCAACCGAGTTTTCTTTGAAAACAACTCTCCGTGAATCACAGGATTTAAAATTCCTTGTTGATTTTCCCTTGAGTATTGAAACTGTGTTTCATGTGGAGTTTTAAATCTTGTTGGTGAAGAAAATTTCCATTTATTGTTACCATTTGATGTATCATTCTGAAAATTCGTTTTTGAAGCGTTTGAAAATCTTCCATTATTTTGTTTTTATTTCAGCCAAGTCATTCTGTTTTTTGCATTGAAAGCATTTCTAATTGGTAATCTTTGAAAGTTTTCAATGACTTTGCTTGGACTCTACCCCACTTTGTTTTATACCGATGTAAAATGAAGTGTTAAGGTAACAAAACTAGATTCTTTCCTTTTAAAGTACCTGTCCTTAAAACTCTTTTGAGAATGATAGATGCTTCAAAAGTTAAGATTCCCTAATTGGCCTCCACACATAGCGAAAAAGAAAAAAGAAATCGTTTTAAAACGATTAAAACCAGAGTGTGAAGTTCTCAAAAGATTGATTCTTGCATTTGAAGCTCTTGGTCTAAAAAAACCCCTATTTTGAGGAAAAAATGTTTCAAAACTTTGAGATTTCTTAGAAAACTTCCTATCTTTTTGGAAAGAATAGGTTTGTAAACTGAGAAACCCTTCACTGAAAACGGTTTTGGGATTCCACCACCTTGTGGACCTTTTTCTGAAACAACTTTCTTTCGTTTTGAAGATTTTGAAACATTGATGTTCCATTTTTTCCGATTAAGAGAATCGAAATTTATCTTAAAACGTCTCTTTTGAGGTCGTTTTCTGTGACTTGTGTTTTGTGCCCTGAAGTAGCACCCCAACATTGTTACCATTCCGCTGCGTTGTACCAGATTTTGGGGGTGTTACATCTTCTAGCAGTAGTAACTAATACTAGCAGTAGTAACTTTACAACTAGCAGTAGTAATGACTTAGAATATTTCTTGCAGTCTTCACCAGCAGTAGAAACAATAACCAGCAGTAGTAATCTTCATAACTAGCAGCAGTAACTTGAACCAGTAGTATTAACAGTTAAGAAGCCTTTTATTCCCAACATTTGAAGATGATTCTGCTTCTTCGAAGTCAGGAGTTCTAAAAATATTCATAAGAGTATTCCCATCAAGTTCTGCATCGTCTTCTTGAATTTGTTCATCAGAATAAGAGTTCAAGACTGGAGTTGAGGGTTCTTGTTTAATTTGTTATTCTGATGAGGTTACTATTTTCAAATCATCATTATCTTCAACGATGATTGAAGATGATGATGATGGAGTGTCTTCATTATAAATAGTATATGCAGTGGAATTATCTGACACTTCTGGATTTCTCAGCGTATAGTATTCTTCATACAAATGATCAAACAAGTTATCTAAGTCTTGAAATGTCGGTGTTTCATCCATGTCGTCTGATGAATCTTGAAAATTCGAGCATTTAATATCGGGCACTGAATTATTGCATTCAGGAGCCATAGCCGTGAGTTCATCAAATTTCACATGAATGGTTTCCATTATTTTGTGTGTTTTGCGGTTATAAATATGAAACCCCCGTGATGACTCAGAGTAACCAACAAAGATACTAATATCTGCTTTAGGCCTCATTTTCCCAAGATTATCACGATCATTTGTTGGGTAACATAAGGAACCAAACACATGAAAGTATTGAACATTCGGTTTTCTCCCCTTAAGCAGCTCATAAGGTGTTTTATTGTACCATGAGTATACAAGAGAGCGATTCTGAGTAAAACAGGCTGTTGAAATTGCTCCGGCCCATAGGAATTCTGGTAGTTTTGAAAAGATAAGCATTGTTCTTGCAGCCTCGACAAGTGTATGATTTCAACGTTCAACAATACCATTCTACTGTGGTGTTCGAGCAATTTACGTATAATTCATAATGCCTTGCTTTTTATAAAAAGAATTTAGCGTTGCTCTTTTAAACTCAGTTCAATTATCAGATCTTACTTTTATAACATTAGCCTTCATGTTTCTTTGAAATTTAGTAATGAAGTTGATGATTGTATTTAGAGTCTCATCTTTTGTTCGAATAAAATACACCCAAGTATATCGGGAGTAATCATCAACAATTACCAGAATATACCATTTCTTGTTAATAGTTTTAACCCTCATTGGCCCGCACAAATCCATATGAAGTAATTCAAGTTTAGAATCTGTACTTGGAACCAACTTGGATGGAAATGTAGACTTTTTGCTCTTCCCTTGTTCACAAGCAGAACATAAGTGCTCTTTGTTGTACTTAAATCTCGGAAACACGTCAACTAGTTCAATTTTAGTGAGTTGATTAATGGTATCGAAATTCAAATAAGAAAGTCGTCGGTGCCATAACTAAGATTTTGTTGACGTGGCTTTGGACATTAAGTAAACTGGAGATGAAGCCGCCATTTCAGAAATGGAGATGGTGTGGAGATTAGAATCACGAGAACCAGTAAGTAAATCTTCACCCTCCAAATTCTGAATATAACATGTATTTAATCGAAAGGCTACTTCAAGATCTCCATCATAAAATTGTCTAACCGAGAAAAGATTATGTCTGAGGCCTTCCACATAGTACACGTGACATATAGTTATATCGCCTTAAACATAATCTCCATAGCCAGTGATTGCAGTGAAATTATCATTGCCAAAGCGAACTATACCCAAGAATTTCTCAATGAAATTTCTTAGCAGTTTAATATTCCCAGTCATATGCTTTGAACATCCACTATCAACAATCCAAAGGACAATCTTGATCACTTGCACCACATAAAGGAAGACTAGATGGAAGAGTGGACAGTTTGGCTACCCATTGCTTTTTGGTTACCGCTATTCTAGAGTATGTTCTATGACTGGCATTACTCTTAGAAACACTTGGTGTTGTTGGAGCAATTATTACCTTGGGTGACCAATTAAAGGTTGATTGATGCTCAAACCATTTTTTCTACCTCCTACTAGTTTGAATCTTGTTTTTCATGTAAGCACTAAGTGTCTGACTTTGCCTAGATTCTGGAGTTAGTGGTGTTACACTAGAGACCTTATTTGTTGCTTTTAGGGGTGTAGCAATACTCAACCTAGATTTTGTAACTACAGGGATAGCTCTAGGGGTGTTTACGGGGCAGTTCGGTTCGGTTAGTTGGAAGATTTAAACTATCCGTCGCGGGGCGGGTAATTAATTTTAGAAATGGAGATGGTGTGGAGATTAGAATTACGAGAACCAGTGAGTAAATCTTCACCCTCTAAATTCCGAATATAACAAGTATTTGATCGAAAGGCTACTTCAAGATCTCTATCACAAAATTATCCAACCGAGAAAAGATTATGTCTGAGGCCTTCTACATAGTACACGCGACATATAGTAAGATCGCCTTAAACATAATCTCCATAGCCAGTGATTACAGTGAAATTATCATTGCCAAAGCGGTCTATGCCCAAGAATTTCTCAACGAAATTTCTTAGCAGTTTAAGGTTCCCAGTCATATGCTTTGAACATCCGCTATCAACAATCCAAAGGACAATCTTGATCACTTGCACCATATGAAGGAAGACTTGATGGAAGAGGGGACAGTTTGGCTACCCATTGCTTTTTGGTTACCGCTATTCTAGAGTATATTCTATGACTGGCATTACTCTTAGAAACACTTGGTGGTGTTGGAGCAATTATTACCTTGGGTGACCAATTAAAGGTTGATTGATGCTCAAACCATTTTTTCTACTTCCTACTAGTTTGAATCTTGTTTTTCATGTAAGCACTAAGTGTCTGACTTTACTTAGATTCTAGAGTTAGTGGTGGTACACTAGAGACCTTATTTGTTGATTTTGGGGGTGTAGCAATAATCAACCTATATTTCATAACTACAAGGATAGCTCCTAGTTTGCTAGATTTTGCAGCTACTATGGATGTGAATAAGGCTCTTTTTATCCTAGAATTTGGCGACAAAGCATAACGAGCAACACATTTATCATGAGACATTAGAAAAACATCTTTTCCACAAGAAACACATACAAGATTTGAACCATCAAGAACAACATTTATAGTCTTAGCTTTTAATACATTCGTTTGTGAATCACAAGCATTTGAGTTCAATGTATATCTCTTATTAGCAACTGAAATAAAACTACTTTGCGATTTCTTGACAACCTTAGAAGTGCTCTTGGAGTTAGTGTTCAGCAAGAATTTCTTCTGCAAATTAGTGTTCTAAAACTCTGATCTGATAATACTACTAGAAATGCTAGAACTAGCTACTCCTGTAGAATTACAAGAAAACTTGTTAGCTTTAACAGTTGACAATTTTGTTTATGTTTTGGTGATTCTATACATGCCTTTAGCGATTACATTTGTATTTGTTTTCTGAGTCTGACCGCTTTTAGCTGTAGAACATGAAGTGATTGGTTTTGACTTATCTGATTATACCTCAAATCTTTGCTTTTGTTTAACGGTGTCATAGAAACTAGTTTATCTAAGGTCGTAGATTTGTCAAACTTAGTATTTACATTCTTTGCTTGTTTAGCAAGCTTTTCTTTTAGTTCATAAATTACAATCAAAAGATCTTGAATCTTAGCACGTACATCAGCATAAGCATGTGTCTTTTGATTATAATTCTTAACTAAATCATTGACTTCTTGTTGATGTTGAACCCGTGTTGCTTTTATTGAATCAAAAAGCTTTTGATATTCAAGTTTTATATTTTCTCTTTCTTGAACAGTAGATTCTACTTGATTTTTTATCAACACGTTTTCATCAATCAACTTAGTCATTTTGACTTCTAAGAGACATCACAAGCCACTTTTTCTTTTTGATGTTGCATTTTAAGATCAAGCTTAACGTATTGAGCTTTAGCTCTTTTGAAATCATTTTCAAGAATCTTAATTTGTTTTTCCATTGTGGCTTGGATATTGTTAGGTCTTAAATTTAGGATCAATAATCAATATAGTGTATGTTTAGGTGTTATGTGTGTGTTTATTCTAAAGAGAGAAAGATAGAAAGTAGAGAGAGAAATAGAGAGGAGGAGGATTAGAGAAAATGATTAGAATGAGATTAGAAGACCCACCCACTAATGAGGTGGTGATGGGGTATTTATACCCAATTACAAGGAAGATCAATGAGCTATTGTCTCTTAGCTTTTAGCTATTTGTCAGTTCTCGTGACTTTATCTAAGTCACGAGCCTATCACCTAACCTATTACATAATATTATTTCTTTATTTATTACAAGACATTTATCTCAATAAGATCGTCACTTTTATCATTCCTAACAGATATCAACAAATCAGAATTTTCTTTTATATGTTTTGCTAAAGACTTTTCTAGCTCATCAATCTTTATTTGAAAAACACTTGTTTTGTTTTCAAAAAGATTTTGTTTCTTCCCCGATTCCTTGTTAAGTTCAGAAATATCTAATTGCTTCTTTTTGAAAAATTCAATCTTTCCGAAAATGTTATTGAACTTAGTTTCAGCAAATTCAAACAATTGAGACTTCAGATTTTCTGCCTCATTTTGTGTAACATTTGAAGTTTTTGTTTGACCTCGCGACTTCTTGATTGAATCAAACAAACTTTGGCAAGTCAACTTCAAGTGTTCATTCACCTTTATTAATGACGCCACTCGATATTCCAACTCAATGTTTTTAGTTTCAATCTCATCAAATTCGACTTTAACTTTGACTTCATCACATTCATTATTCTCAACTCTTGACCGTTGAACCGACTCAAACAAATCTTTATAAGTCTGTTTCAAATGAGCATTCTCAATTTGTAATGATGCCATAAAATTCTCATTTTCTTTTTGCAATGTTTTCAAATAATTATTTTCTCGAGTCTTGTGCTGAAGTGCGATTTCAAAAGCAATACTCTTTTCCTCAAATTTTGACAAATCTTTTTCCAATTCAAAAATTCTTTTTGACAATTCCTGTGTGACTTCAAATGCATCATTACAAACTGTATCAGCCTTTTGATTCTTAGTTGAAACATCTTTTGACAGTTTTAAAATTCTTTCAGTTTCATCATGTAAATCCTTATTCCTTGTTTCCATACAAGAGGTTATGACAAGATTCTTGATATCTTCAGCTAAAGATACTTCCAAGAGTTGATCCTTTAAAAGCTCATTTTGTTTGAAAGTTTCATCAAGATCATTTTCCACTGAAACAAAAACATCTTTCATTTCTTTTACATCTCTTTTAAATCGATTCTGAAAGACTTCAAAATAGACATGCCATTCTCGAAGAATTAATTTCGCTTCTACACAAACATCGATTAATCGAAGTTCTTCTTTAGACGTATAGAAAATGCTTTCTCGTTTACAATTCTTTTCTAGTAACTCAAACAATTTTTTGAAAACATTTTCCATTTCATTCAAATCCACAAGCATTGGATTTGCACTAGGCATTGATGCCATGCTTGGTTTTGTCTCAGAAGAAACTTTTTCAGAAGATATAAAAGATGATGGAAAATATGTTTGTTCAGCAGAAAGTTCTTTTTGAGGAACAAAATCGTCATAAAGTTTGTTCAATTTTCTGTAATCGATTGGTTTTATCTTTAACTCCTGAACTTTTTCATCTTTTTGAAACTCGTTCATTTTTAATTGACTCTTTTCAGCATCCTCAAGAGTTTCCTCAGAATCAAACACATGCAGTTGTTCATTCTTATTACAAAGTTCATAAGCACGATACAACTTAGGAATTTTGGCATAAGCTTGTGAAAGAACATAAGGACCGTTATATCCCAAACCCGACTTCCGTAAGTTGTCCCGAAAAGCTTTTTGTTCATTTGTAAGCAACCGAAGTGTTTCAGTTGATTTGCCCATTTTACAAACAACGTTTTCAAGATCTTTGTTCTTAGCTTGTAACTGAATGATGTCATTAAGATATTTTTCCTCTTTGTCACGCTGTGTTTGATTGAAAATCGTTTGTGTCTTTTGATATTCCTCTTTTTGTCTTTTATAGTCAATAACAGCTAAGTCCAATTTATCACGTTGTTGTTTTAGATCTCGAATGATATCTTGATCACGAATAAATTGAGACTGAGCTTGTTGATTAAAATGTTTTGCTTTGCGATCAGCCTCAAGAAATTCGTTGAGATAATTGTTATCCCCTTTGATGTTTTCCAAAACCCGAACCCTTTCCTTATACAACTCAAGCTGACTAGTCAAAGTCGTGTTTTGTTGTTGGACTTTTTGAACAACTAATTGTTGTTTCTTAACTTTCTGATCTAATCGTCTTGCTTTTCGATCAGCCTCAATATATTTGTTATAATAGTTAGTTTTATCCTCGTTTGATCCCATTTTCCTTATTTATCACAACGAACCCAAGTAAATTTCAACACCAACTCAAAGAATCAATCCAAATAATCACACAAACCAAATCACGCACAAATTATCAGTTCTACACAAACCAAATCAATCACAAACTATCAGTTCTTTTCAAAATTAGCAATCAAAAAGAAACAAAAATTACGATAAAACCGTAATTGATTAAAAGCTTTTTAAAACGTATCTTGAAAGCACATCTTTCCTCAATTAAAACCGTTGTCTAACAATTGAGCCATTAAAAATATATCCTTACACCAAATCTAATACACAAATTCGACCCTTTTTAAACTTTGTTGATACCACAAAAATCAGCCCATAATATCACTAAAAAAATGAACGCAGCCCTAAAAATATCATCCGGCCTAATTTTCTTTTTATTATTTTTGGATTTTATGAGGCCTAACCAATTGTCTAACCTAGCTTTTGGAATATATATCAAACTTACTCACACATACCCTAACCCTAGATAACCACACATACGCCTCCTATCTTATCAACACATACAAATCTCTCACACGCCTCTCTTATGACTTCACTCAGATATACAAATCTCCTCTCTTTATTCGTATCGCTCACAACAAAAAACCCTTTTGATTATTTTCTGTTATACTATGTCTCACAGGTGAGTGCTTTGTTTGAATTTTGTCTCGAGTGTTTCATTTGCAAATCGAAACAAAGAGAAAGACTTGAACACCTATTGTTCTTGTTTTTCCTTTTATGTTCAAAAATAAACAAATGAAGTGAAAACTTCAAAAACAATGATCAATGATGAGATAAGTTCACACTTTTAATCTTTAAAGATTGGTGCTCAAAGTGAACAAATCTGAGATCAATATTATTTTCGTTTCAAGTTCTTGTATCTATCAACAAAACAAAGAAAAGATGACAACACTTTTGATTTTGTTCTTTTCTTGTGGGTTTCGAAAATTAAAAAAAGTGACAAACTTCAAAAAGAGCTATGAATATATGGTTATTTTCATATGTAATGGTCCTTAACGATCACGAAAAATAAACCAAAACTGAGATCTTTCACTTATCTTTTAATTTTGAAACTGTTGAGATGACGAGGATGATGGGTTTTAGTTTTGAGTCTATTGAGTTGAGATCGAGGAGGATGATAGAGTGGAATGTGATACTCGATAAGTTTAGGATGATGGGTTTGAAGTTCTTGATCTATGATGATAATGTGTTAAAATCTTTAACATAGATGCACAAAACTAAGATCATGGAACTATTTATTTTTCTTTATCATTTCAGTGTCAAACTTTTCAAAGATCTATGATGTTCGTTTTTCGTTCGTGCTTCGGATCTATATAGATCTGAAAGAACTAGTTTGAAAGCACGAAAAGATTTAAACTGAGATCTTTTTTATTCTTATTGATTTGCTGAAAATGAGTTGCCAAGTTTGGTTCCGAGTATTGTTTCCGAGTTTTGGCTAGAAAAATCATTTCGAGGTTGATCTTTTTTCGAGTTTTATTTTTCGAGTTTAGTTTCCGAGTTTGATGATGATTCTTCTTTTGTGTTAAAGATCTTTAAGATCTTGAAAGAAATTGAAAACACAAAAAGATCGAAGCTGAGATCTGATTTACTCTGACTTTTTCGATTTCAAACTCGATAATACCGAGTTTGACCGGTCAACGACTTTGAAAGTTAAATTTCGATAAAATCAGTTATAAAACCGAGTTTGACCAGTCAAACTTCCGACTTTGAGTATTGTAACAACTTTTACAGAATTTTGACTTAAAAAACTGCTGGAAATCAAAATATGCACGAATAAGCTAATTTTGTACAAATGTTGCCACGACTCTTACGATATAACCATAAGCAATCAATTTCAGTTGCATAAAACACAACTAAAATTAGCAAAATAAGCACAAAATAAGCTGATTTGACCAGATTAAGCACACTAAAAAATCAGAATAAGCACAACAACTGATTAGGACCGAATAAGCTCGATCTAAGCATAAATAAGCTGAAACTGACCAAATAAGCTATAAAATCAAAATAAGCAGTTTCGAGCTAAGAAGCACACTAAAAAACTAAATCAGCACATGAAATAAGCAAATCAGACCAAAAAAGCTCAAAAATAAGCTCACGCAATAAGCTGTACGAATAAGTTGTCAAATAAGCTCTCCTAAACAACACTAAATCGCTCCTGCAGCTCTGATACCACTTGTTAGGTCTTGAATTTAAGATCAAAAAACAATAAAGTGCGTGTTTAAGTGTTATGTGTATGTTTATTCTAGAGAGAGAAAGATAGAAAGTAGAGAGAGAAAGAGGGAGGAGGAGGATTAGAGAAAATGATTAGAATGAGATTAGAAGACCCACCCACTAATGAGGTGGTGATGGGGTATTTATACCCAATTACAAGGAAGAGCAATGAGCTCTTGCCTCTTAGCTTTTAGCTATTTGTCGGGTCTCGTGACTTTATCTAAGTCACGAGCCTATCACCTAACCTATTACACAATATTATTTCTTTATTTATTACAAGACATTTATCTCAATAAGATCGTCACTTTTATCATTCCTAACAGATATCTTTGAAGTCACTTGAAGTTTTCTCGATTTCAAGTATTAACATCTCATTTTTATGCTTTTCCACAGACAGCAATACACAATCCCTAATTTATCTTGCCAAGGATGTTTCCAAAAGTTGAACAATTGCATGTTGAAAATTTTGGTGTTTCTGTGATTGTTTCTCAACTTTCTCTTCCATTGACTCAAAAAATATCAAACATATCCTTTACCTCTTCTTTAATTTCTTGTTTTATTTCATTCAAGCATCTTCTTAAAGTGATAGACATCGGAATTACCCCTGTTTTGTAAAATTGTCTTAACTCATCTTGATCATCAAGTATAATCGCTCTACTTCTATCTTTTAGAAGTGTTTCATCAATTCCTATTTGCAATTGACCAATAGTCTTTTCCAATTTTTCAAACAAGTTGAGCAATTTAGATTCATTAGGCATCTTTTTCACCAGTAAATCTGACATCTCTTCACTTGATTCAGAAGATACATTAGAGGTTGAGGCAGATGAAAGATATGTTTGTTCAATAGGAAATTCTGTTTTAGGAACAAATGTTTTATAAAGAGCATTTAATTTTTCATAATCCAGTTGAATCATTTTATCTTTCATTTTTAATCGACTTTCTTCCTCATTCTCAAGAGTTTCCTCATAATCGGGTGAATCAATTTTTAATTTAGTGCTGTGAAGGTTGTCACCATTATACATTTTAGTTTGTGCTTTGATTGATTTCTTGAGACGTTCCGGATTTTGATATCCCAACCCATCTTTTAAGAAAGGGTCATAAACTTTGTTTGGTTTTTTCGCAGGTATACAAATTGTTTGAATCGATTGACCTATTTTAAAAAGAAATTTGATCATGAGACCTGAGTTGTTCTGTAAGATCAACAATCTCTTCAAGATAACTATTTTCTCGTTCTTTAAAAGCCTTTTTGATAACTCAGTCTCATTTCGATATTTAAGAGTTGCATATTCTTGTTGAACACATTTATCATGAAGCTTTGCTTTTTCTTTTATACGATTATCAATTTTATCTTTGTCAGCACAGATTTCTCGTTCCAACTCTTCATATGCATCTTTGTAATTTAAAGCTTTTACTGGTTGTTTTTCTAGAGTTTTTACGCGTTCCTTAAACGTCTCAAGTTCTTTTTTAGAAATGCTTGTTGTTTTTTCAATTCAATATTCATGCTACGTTCATTTTGAGCTTCATTTTGCGCATTATCCATCAGGGATCAAAGAGCAACATATTAATCATGAGTAATTGAATCATGTTCATTCTCTCCACCATTATCTTCCATATAAGGATCATCAAATATGACACTAGAATCAATTTGATCATCATCATATGTGTTAATAACAGTTTTAAGTTTCGCATGATTCTTGTATTCATGAACACTTTTAGATGGCATTCGACTTTTATTATGTTTGGTTGAAGCATTTACCTCACTAAGAATATTAGCATCAGATCTTGATGAAGTAGCACTGGTATCGTCTGTTGGTTGAATGCGTATCATCATGATCACTGATGCATTCAACTCTTCCAAAGATTCATCGCCATAATAGTTGTCGAGCATGAAATCATTTTATCCTTCTTTAAGGTTGCCTATTGCTTCATCTTTCAATGACAAAAGCATATGTTCCCTAAAAAACGTTGAGTCACGAACTTTTAATTTTGGACAATCATGAGCATAGTGACCTCTTGCATTGCAATTGTAGCATTGAACATTTGGCTTTCCGAGATTTGACTCAGTTCGTGAAGCTTGTTGAATAGTCTGATCATTTGCTTCCATCTGATGAACCATCCTATTACCTATAGTAGCAACTTAATCTGTGTTATATCTCCTTGCATTTTGATTAACATTCCCAACATAACTAACATTCTTGCTTAGTATGTCAACCCTTCCATCCTATATCACTTCTTGATTCCTTATATTTGATGAAGTACGAAGACGATTATTGGTAGGAGTAGAATAATGTTGAGTGATTGCTCTTGCTAGTAACATCATTACAGTTATAAGCTTGTCTTCTTGAGCATCCCCTTGTATCTCCCCTTGATAATCTTCATCATGATCAATGACTGATGTAGGATGTGTGACATAGTATAGTTGTGGTGAATGAGAATATGATGGTGTTGCATGAGATTGTGAATTATGAACATTCGAATGAGCTACTAGGGCTAATAGATCATGATTCCTTGCAGATTGTTTTGCTCTTTTTGCAATGACATGTGGTTCAAATTGACTTAGAGTATCAAACAATTGATCATAATCAGCTGTCTTCACATTAGCATTTTAACGAGTCATTGTTACATATTTGATCCACTCAGGTTGTAATGAATTGGAAAACTTAGTGTTGATTGTGATTTTTTAAGGACGAATTTGATTCCTATCCATAACATTCACAAGAGTTATAAGCCTTTCATACACAGAGGATAAGGATTCTTCTTCAGTCGAAACAAATTTGTCAAATTCATCTACAAGCCTTGAGTGTATCTGTTGTTTAGTTTTTTTCAGAACCATACATCAACCGTCTGATCCTTTTCCACATTTGATGAATTGTTTTACAAGCATCTACTGAGTTGTAGATATCATTAGGTATTCCTTAAAGAAGATAATTCATCACTCTGATGTCTGCATAGTATTGTTTCTTATTAATTTCAGACATCTTGCTGACTGTTTTAATTATTGTGGCATGTGATTGGTCTGGTTTATCTGGATCAGGAATCAATTGTCTCACATAAGGACCAACTTCAATTGACTGTCGCATTCGTTCTCTATCTTCTTGTTTATTCTCCAGAAACCTCATGAATCTACTTGCCCATGGTATATAACTTCCTTTCTCTAACATCGGAGGTCTTTCAGAAGCTCCTAAATCAACAAGTGCACCAACAACTAAGTTTTAGAGATAGAGTCTTGCACTCGTGAAATCAAAGAGCACCAACAACTAAGTTTGTATTACAATACTTGAATTTATGAAACCTTGAAGATACGAAACCTTGAATAATCCACAAAGACTAAGTAATAAGATGCTTTTATACGAAACCCCAAATTTCCAAAAGTTCGAAGATACGAAACCCCAACAATCTGAGATAGAAACATCTAAGAATGGATTACAAAACCTTTAAATACGAAACCTGGAATTTGAAACCTTCAAGTAGGAAAGCTGAGTTACGAAACCTCTGATTACGAAACTAAGGATTACGAAACTAAGGATTACGAAACCTCAGTTTACGAAAGCTCAATATGTCTTGTAATACGAAACTTCTTCAATCAATACTTTGGAAATACAAAACCTTGAATTATTAAACCGTAATACGAAACCTTCTGTACAAAACCTGTGATATGTAACCTTGGAATATGAAATCAAAACCAAGTTTTTGATATGAAACTCAGTTACAAAACCCCATATACGAAAGCTCCTCAGGATATGAAACCAGAATAACGATTACCGAAAGTCCCAATATATGAAACCTCAACTCTCATAAATCCCAAATTATCACTCCTTTCGTAGATTCAAAGAAATCTCAACTTTTGTAAATTCATGAATACGAAACTATTTAGAACTTGTAGATTTGATTTTTGCAGATAAATTCTAGCATTATCTTTTCAAATTTTCTAAATTCTATCTTTCGAAAGTAAAATTCTAGATTACGAAAGTTAAATTCCTGCCTAAAACCAGTTTCCAAAACCTTTTCTACAGTACGAAAGCTATTAGGCGCCAAAAACGGTTACCTAAACCTCTTGTTCTTCAATACGAAAGTGATCAAATACAGCCAAATTCGATCTAAATGAAATCTAAACGTATTAATCTCGTACGAAAGCTATTAAGTCTACAATTTGACATTTACGAAAGTGATATAAAAGCTTTTTATGATCAAAAACACGTCAAATAGTAAATCTAATACCAAAACATTACGAAACCTACACAGTTCGTCGATACGAAAGCTTCTAGATCGAATTATCCCTCGATTAAGCTCGATTTGATTCACGAAAACACAAACTAGATCTCTCTCGGCGATAGATACCACTTGTTATATGTCATGTTTTCATTATAGTATCATACAAAAGATTTAGAATAGGAGAGAGGAAGCTAAAGAGAGTTTTCACACATTTTCAATTTTCATTAATGAAAGAAAAAAGAAAGGAGGTTGAGGAAGGTGATTACAAAAATGACTCAAAACCTTGTGTAATACCTCTAGTAAGGGGCATTTATACTTATTGACTAATCCTTCTACTTTCCTTACTTTTGTCTAAATTTGGTCAACATTTACTTAAGTTTGACCAAAGTTGACTTATTACATTATAATTACAAACTTAAACTAATACTATATGTAAGACCAATTCATTAATAATAATCAACACTTTTTCTATTTCTAATAAATAATAATGTTATCTAGGCTTATATGAGCCATCTGCAATAACAAAATATACAAAGTTAAAGTTGATTAGATTGCAAGTATGTCCACCAAAGAATGTCCCACATGTTATAACCATCCCAAAAAGCATAAGCAAATAAAAAGGTACATGTTGACACATAAGGTCCAAGAGGAATAAGCAAGAGTTCTGAAACATAAATAACAGACATCTGAACCACTTAATTCACAACCTTACATTAAGTACTCGAATGATAATTGCAAAAAATAATACCAATACATACACACAAGCCAAACATAGGTAGTCACGGCTAGCAATAAAAAACTGAATTCACATTGTATGAACTCGAGTCATACTATAGTAATGCTAAACATAAACGAAAGTCATAATGTAATACCCACAAACTACCAAGACCAGATATGCAAGAGTATTTAAACATAAATAACATGGACTAAAGTAGAAAGCAAGAAAAACATAAATAAGTTTCAAACTAAAGTGAACATCATCACCCACGGGTTTTAAAATCTTCAGAGTCGCCTAGTCCCATGGTTGCTTTAAAATAAATCAATTTGTCTTGAATAGGGAAACCAAATAGTCCACGTGTTTTGACTGAATTTTCCAGCAAAAATGCATATGCACGGTGTAATTCTTCGCATTCAAGACCCAGGCACTTCAGTTCTTCGTAAATTTCCCCCTTAGTATACACATGTGGATGGGAGTTTTAAATTACCTTATAATAATTAGATAACGACAAGATCAATATAATATATATGAACAATAAACTACTACTAATATATATTCTAAATAAACTAAGTACCTTAGAATTCATGTCTAAAGCATGGAGTATATTATCAAAAGAATTAGAAATCTTATCCTGGTATGGATCCTCTTCATCAACCTTTTTTTTACTCTTTGATTTAGTTGGGAGCTTACCAACTGATTGTGGTGTTAGTGATGTAACATGGATGTCATCGACAGTGTTGATATTATCTAAATTGACCACGTCGTTCTCAGATAAGTGATCAATTTCTTCGACTGTTTTTGCTTCTGATCATTGTTTAATCGATTTTTTTTCTCTTTAGCAGTTAGAGCACAAGTACCTATAGCTCTATCTTTTGCCCACAAAGCATACATTTCATCATAACAGTTAACTTGTTTTGTCTTCAGCTTGTAAACATTAGGTTTATCCTATACATTACAAATGATTAATAATAAATCAAAAACATTAATTTCACATGAATTATATAGAGCATACCTTCTTGAGTGCTTCCCACACATCATCTTTAGCCACAATTAACCTGGTACTTGGGTTCCATGCATAGCCACTCAATAAAACTCCTAGAAAAACATCATGGAATTGGTTGAAGTACTTTTTGAGAGTCTTGATTTGATTTTTCAATTTTTCTTTCTCAAAAGTAATATTAAACTTATCACTTAACGCCTTTACTATGTTAGTATATGCATGAGGCGAGAAATTCCCATTAGGTCTATTCCTGGCATTTTGTTCTTTAAGCAAAGCCTGGATGAATGCAACATCCATCTACTCGTTCCACAAAAATGCCTCCTTTTTCGTGGTAGCTCTATCAGTTGCATTTTTGGTAGCTCAATCATTTGCATTTTTCGCCATTGTTGCTTCCTATATAACAAACATATAACCATTATTCCATGCATTGAAGAACGGTCAATATATCAAACAAAACGATATATTATCTACATGTAATTGATTATGTAAGAAAATTCCGAACATGAATAAGTAAACAAAAAATTTCGATAATTTATATTCCAACAATGATGAATATAATAACCAAAAAGTCTAGACAAGTTATGCATCAAAGGACAAAAAACAATAGATACTCAAAAACTAATTAGACATATTAATTTCATTATCCGGATGCAGCATATAATCACTCCACATGTCATTTGCAATTGAGTTTCTTATTTGTTCTCCTCTATCATCCCTGTCTCTTGGTCCATGGGGTTCCTCATTATGTGATGCATCTAACATTTCGTGTATCACTTCATCTTCAAGTTCTTTGTCACGATCTACCTTAGGTAAAAAGTTATGCAAGATACAACATGCCAAGAATATGTATTTGTGTATAGCATGAGATGAATGGTTATGTTGTACTTCTAATTATAGGGAATTTTTTCTTCAATACACCAAATGCTCGCTCAATAGAGTTCTGTAATGATGAATGCCGAATGTTAAACAATTCTCGTAGATTTTAAGGTGCACGATATGAGTACTCCTTAAGATGATATCTTACGCCCCTATATGGTGCTATAAGTGTACTTCTATGGGGTAGACCACCTTTAACCAGATAATATTTAGCAACTAACATAATAAATTTTAGAAATTCAATGTTAAAATTTTAGTAATATATTTTAGTTTTATTAAATTTTTATTAAAGTTTTACCATCAAGAATAAGTAGCTTATCATCTCTAGTGAGTGCATCTTTTATTATCCTCGAGTCTGATTTTGTGCCTTCCCAACCACTTAAAACATAAGTGAACTTCAAATCAAATGTACAAGCAACCAACACGTTGATTGTTGGATATCCCTTATGACCACGATATCTAGGGGCATCTCTATTAGGCACTCTTACTCGAACATGTGTTCCATCAATAACACCTATACAAACTTTGAAAAAAAGGATAAAATATTGGTTTATCTTGGATTTCTTTCTGAACAATATTACCAGTGGGTTGCTTAATATATTGGTCTTCGAGAGGTATTATTGCATTGAGAACTTTATGAAAATGTCTACTAGTAGCTGATACGGATCGACAATATAACCAAGAGACAAAACGGGTTCTAAAATCATTTCATACAATATGCAAAAATATAGCAACTTGTTCCTCGACAGACATACATTGCGTTAGACGAAGACCACATTCATTTTCTAACTTTTGACACAATATTTTAAAAGCATCTACACTCATACGATTATTTTACGACAATTGGTATTTGTTGATAAGTCTCGCAACATCTCTTCCCGTACTGCTTGTCTATGCAACATTAATTCTTGGGAAGGTAAATTAACCCGATTTCTTTTACGAGATCGCCTATGTACAAGATAAGCGACAACTAAACAAACCACGTAAATTACGGCTAATTGTTGAGTTCTCGTCATACGATATAAGTTATCCACATCCATTTTGCAAGTGTAATCACTACATAAAATGTAGTATAACAAATAAATTACAATAACAAGCATAACAAACTAACATGCTAGTAAGCATAATCACAGTAAGAAACTAACTTTTAGTACTTAATGTATAGTTGTAGTAAAGCATATAATTACAGTAAGGACATTCATCTACTACTAGTGTGCATAAGAAATTTATTCACATCTACACATCTATGATAGATAAACAAAGCATCTAATTAATAAACACATTAACTAATTACTAGTTAGCAATACAAACTAATACAATCAATATTACAGGTTAGGTTCATATATTTTTCTACAACACATAAAAATACTAACAACTTCACATGAATATAACATGTTACCACATACAGATGGATGAAGGATATGTATCTAACAACCGCTTATATGACAAATAACAAATGTTACGACTAATACTTGTTAGGTCAATAGTTTTAACTTGCTATACATCTATTTAATTAAAAACTCATTTTCTTGCCACATATAAAACCCATAGCCGAGCCGTACATAGAAACAATAGTCAAGCCAAAATCATATTTAGCGAGTTTGTTTGATGTTTTGATATGACGCCAACAACAACAACTCATATATTAACTACCATATATCATGATAAAAAATATCAAGAAATATACACATGTAAACAGTATATACCAATAAACAATCAAGGTTATGATCATATTTATAAATATAACACACAAGAAACAAACGTGTTTGGCTAACAAAAAGTTCATGAAGATAATTAGCGTAAACAATAGGGTAGACTTACACTTGATAGGTTGTGATTTTCTGTGATAAGAATGTGACAAAAAACTACTCGTTCTTGTGGTTATAGTTGCTGCCGACTATGAGAATTAGGTCAAATTTATGGGACGTGCATGAAAACATGAGGATATAAATGTAATTTAACAAAAGCCCATGTTGTTAAAAACTGTCTTCCCCTCCTAGTCCTCAAAATTTTAGATGGATCATAAATACACATAAAAGCCCATACCTTCCCTCCCTCCCCCTTCCCGTCCCATGCCTTTCTCTCTAAAAAACTTAAGAACACAAATATTTTTTGATTTCTCTTCCCATCCCTTTTCATTCCTTAAAAAAACTCGAGAACAGAGCGTTAGTGTACAAACGGGCCCCCAAAGAAAATCAAGGACCGCCTGTCTGTTCAATAGGAAATGAAAAATCTGTTTCTTTTTCAAAATCTATTTTGGGTCCTAGACCAAAAACATATAATGGTAAATAACGTTAAAATTCCCGTTGCTAGTGATGATGAGGTTAAACGGTTTTATAAACCTTCTTTACTCGGAGTTAGATTTTCTAAACCGGACTTTAGGTCAAAAACTCTACCTCCTAGGAGAATTAATAATCCTCATCCTCGATCTAAAACACCAAAACCAAAAAGAAATCATGGACGACAAAATCGTCCAAATGGCTTTCTCGTAACTTGGAATAACTTCCAACCTCAAAGTTACATGCCATGGGGAATAACTTCCTCCATTTCCACATCCCAATCAAATGCAACAAATGCAAGGGATGTTTAATGCTAACAACTTTGGACCCATGAGATATTTGGGACCAAATATTTGAGTTATTGTGTTATATAAATAGATATGCCTTGGAATTGATTTGTCTAGCAACGATTGATGAAAACTCTATCTTGTGGCATAAAATATTAGGTCATGCGAATATGCGTCTAATTCAATTGTTAGCATCTAAGAAATTAGTTAGGAATTTACCTAAGCTTAAGTTTGATCAATATTTTTGTGATGCTTGCAAAATTGGAAAACAAGCTCACGTTAGTCTCAAAGCTAAGAATATAGTCTCAACGACTAGATGCTTAGAACTCATTCATATGGATCTTTTCGATCCATCCTCCATACGGAGTTGCGAAGGAAACCTCTATACCTTAGTAATAGTAGATGACTATTCTAGGTATACATGTACAAGATTTCTTAAAACCAAAACCGAGGCTTTCGAGCAATTTGAAATCTTTAGTAAAAAAATACAAAACCAATTAGGATGCTCAATAGTGTCAATTAGGACGGACCACGATAGAGAATTTGATAATGAAGTGCAATTTGGAGAGTTTTGTAATGCCAATGGTATTATACATAACTTCTCTGCTCTACGCACTCCACAATCAAATGGCATGGTAGAAAAGAAAAATAGGACTCTACACAAAATGAGTAGAACAATGTTAAATGAACAATCGTTCAAAAGAAATTTGGTGCAACGCCATAGACACTTCAACCTACATCCTTAACGAATCCTAATTAGAGCCATTTTAGGAAAACACCATACGAACTCTTGAGAGGTAGGAAACCTACTCTTGATTACTTCAAAGTGTTTGGAAGCAAATATTTCATTCTAAACACCAAAGATTGCCTCACCAAGTTTGATCTAAAGTCATACGAAGGTGTTTTCCTAGGTTATTCTCAAAATAGTAAAGCCTATATCATCTTAAACAAACACACCATGAAAATCAAAGAATCACTCAACGTGACATTCGATGAAACTCCTCCACCAACTAAAACATCACCCTTTGTGGATGATGACTTAGATGAAGAAGAAGCAATTAAGGTTACCAAAAAGAAAAACTTAGAAAATGACACTGAGGATGAAACTTTAAAAGTTGATGAAATTATCAACATTAAGGAATCTAAGAACTATCCATTAGAAAACGTCATATGAAACCTTAACCAAAGAACACTTAGGTCTCAAGCTCAAAACCAAAGTAACTTCTTTTGTTTTATATCAACTATAGAACCTAAGAATGTGAATGAAGCCTTATAGGATGAAAGTTGGATAATTGCAATGCAAGAAGAATTAAATCAATTCATTACAAATGATGTTTGGGAATTATTACCACACCCTAAGAGTACGGCAATTATAGGAACTAAGTGGGTGTATAGAAATAAGCTAGACGAGAACGGTCTCGTATCTCGAAATAAGGCTAGGTTAGTAGCTCATGGTTATAATCAACAAGAGGGAATTGATTGTGATGAAACTTATGCTCCTTTAGCTAGATTAGAGTCCATTAGAATTTTATTAGCCTATGCTTGTGCCTTAGATTTTAAATTATTCTAAATAGACGTAAAAAGTGCATTCCTAAACGGTTTTATCAATGAGGAGGTATACGTGGCACAACCTCTGGGATTCATTGATTTTGAAAAACCTAATCATGTTTATAAACTTAAGAAAGCTTTGTATGGTCTTAAACATGCTCTTAAAGCTTGGTACGATAGCTTAAAAGCTTTTCTTATTAAACATGAATATAACATGGGAATGGTAGATAACACACTTTTTACAAAGAAGAGAGGTTCTAATCTCATCATTGTTCAAATATATGTCGACGACATTATATTCGGTTCAACTTGTCAAGAGTCGTGTGATGATTTCGCCAAAATCATGCACGACGAGTTTGAAATGAGCATGATGGGTGAACTAAATTTCTTCCTTGGATTACAAATAAAACAAATGGAAGATGGCATCTTCTTTAACCAATCTAAATATATTAAGGAAATGCTTAAGAAATTTGGCTTAGAAGATTCTAAACCATAAAAACACCCATGTCCTCGGATACAAAACTCATGAAAGACAAAGAATGTGAGTCCGTAGATAGTACTAAGTACCGAGGCATGATAGGTAGTTTATTATACCTAACGGCAAGTAGGCCTGATATCATGTTTAGTTTCTTCATTTGTACACGCTTCTAAGAGGATCCCAAAACCTCTCATCTTGAAGCGGTTAAGCGTATCTTCTAATACATTAAAGGCACTACGCACTTAGGATTATGGTATCCTAAGGGGACCGACAAAGAAATCATATTATATGCTGACTCTGATCATGCAGGAGTTTATGTGGACCGAAAAAGCACTAGCGGTATTTGTACGTTCGTAGGATGTTGTCTAACATCGTGGTTCTCGAAGAAATAAACCGCTCTTGCTAAATCCATGACCGAAGCAAGATATGTAAGTGTCGAAAATGCATGTCAACAATCACTATGGATGAAATAAGCTCTTATCGACTACAACATTCGACTCAACGACGTTCCGATCATGTGCGACAACAAAGGCGCGATTGACCTAAGCAAGAACCCGGTGCAACACTCATGGACGAAACATCAAAATACATCACCATTTCCTTTGGGACATTGTTTGAAAAGGAAACATCTTCATCAAAAAAGTCTCATCTGAAGATAAAATTGTTGACATTCTCACTGAACCCCTCAAGCGTAAATCTTTCAATTATCTTCGTCTTGGTTTAGGAATGATGGAACACATTCCGTAAATCGGTCTCTTCTTTCCTTCTAGTCTCGATTCTAGTCTATGTTCCATTCCGTGTCGTGACAACTTAATTACTTCATTCGAAGTATTTTAAGCATTTTTAATTAGTGAAATGAAAATTAAAATGTCACTCCTTTTGAAAAATTCATCAAAAATCAAGTTCAAAACCCCTCTGCTGGAGGTGGCCCGCATAAATCAGGTGGGCCCCTGATTTAGCCAGGCGGCCCCATATATTTATGGGACCACCGATAGTGGGCAAGTATATATTTGATCATTTATTTTGAAAACTCAAAAACAAATATCCCTCTTCTCTCCCACCAGCGACGAACGAAAAGAAAAACCACCAAAACTCAAAATCGACCACTAAAACTTAATTTGAAGGTGCAATCAACATCAATTATCATTTCAAACATCATAAACATCATCAATTGTAAGTTATTTCATCATTATTCTTCTTAATCTGAGTCTAGGAGTCAATTGAACTCGAAATCAAAAATTGGGGGTTTTCATTTTTTTTCGAGTGTTATTATGCAATTAAGACTAGAATAACATAATGAATAACTATTATGCTTCCTGTAGACGTTGGATTCGCATAATTAAGTGTGCTTGAAAGAAGTTTCGACATGAACAAAACCCCAATTTATTCTCAAAAATTTCTCACGTTAGGAACCTCATAAAAATATTCTAATGCATTGGTAATACATTCCAAAAACGTTTTTGCACTCATGAATATTGATCTCATGATCATTGATCAAGATATATAGTCAATATATATATATTTTCGACATGTTTGGATGAGCAAAAGTAAATAAATGAGTGTTTGGGTTAACTCATAGGTTTTTATTTAGAGTCGAGTTAACCGCAACTCCACATTTGTTGCATATAGGCACACATTAGGCACAATTTTTTTCAACGATTCAAAATCACAATGGTAAAATTACATTATTAAATTTTCTTTTTATAGGTGATAATGCCTCGTGTGACTGCATCTGACCACCAAAACACTCGTGACTACATTCCAATTCTTTCCAATGAATATACTCCAACTTTGAAATACGAATTCGAATTTATTGAAAATCATTGCATTCATGAGGGTCAGGTTGTGCATTAAGACTTTGATTACATGGTCTATCTCTAAACCATTTTTGGAATAATCGGCTTTGACTGCCTTTTCAAAATTAATGAGCAAATTGTTCCTAGGTTCGTTCTAGAGTTCTATAGTCAATTCTGACTTTCTTATAATTCGGAAGGTCAAATGTTGGTCGAGTTCATCATCCAAAACAAGTTCTTTTCTTTTACTCTCGAAGAGTTCGGTCAAATTCTTTGCATTCCTACCGAAGGTTAATATTCTTTTTCTAACAAGTGGTCACTTGACAACTTGGAGTTTAGTGTTCCCTCGAATGGTCTTTATCGAACTACCCTTCCTACTCTCAATGACATAAAACCCTATGTTCAAGTTGAAAGGGGGGAATCATTAACTCGTACCCGTCATCGTCAAAGTATTGATGTCGAGGAAAATCAAATTCTAACTTGAGAAGTCCAACCGATTATGAAGACTTGGGTCGACATAATTTGTGAAAATGTCTTTTGTCTTGGTGGCCACCGGGATCATGTCCCATCATGTCTTTGTCATATGCTCTATTGTATTGTGACCTCCATGAAATACAATCTTGCGTTCTTCATTGAAAAATGAATGGAGTTGCTCACACGTCAAGCTCGGTTAATTCTACCTTATGGTATGTTGTTGATTCGCTTGTTTAATCATATCATGTCTAATTTTCCCGAGTTGTCGAATGATCAAAATCTCTTGTATGATCGTGTCATGTAACCTCTCGCTCCTCAACATGAGCAAAAGACGCGAAAGGATTATGGCACGAAAAGAGGTCGTCAATCCACTTCCGCTTCCTCCTCTTCTGCTTTTGATCATCCATCATCCTATCATCACGTCGATGATGATAATGATGATAATGATGAAGGTACTTCCCGTGCTAGCACTCCTTCCCCCACTAGTTTTGTCAATTCTTTGTCAAATGAAATTCTTCAAGTGTTTTTAAACCTTTCGGGTGATGAACAAACCATGCAAAACCTCTTTACTCGCCAGATTGAAATTCTTAACCGATAAGTTCAAATGCGAGATGAGCATCAGAGCGGGCTAAGGTCAATCGAGAAGGGCATCAAGTATTTGTGGAAGGGAAAGAAGAAGTGAGCAATTTAGAGAATTGCTAAAAACAATTTTATTATGACTAGTACTTATTTAAAGTTGTTGAAATTATGTTCGTATTTGCTATGCTTTGGTACTTAGATTTAACGCTATTTGGCACTTAGTTTTGGCGACGTGGTTTGCCTTGGATGATCGTTCAATTTTATCATCCTCGAACATATTTGCATGTTATTTGAGATATTATGCCTCTTGATTTTGCTATATATGAAATTATCATGCATGCTTAGCAAATTCCTTATCTATGCCTATACTTGATTCCCCACTAGAATTTAGATTAGATAGTTTTATATACATGGAAGCTTGATAGTTTAGATGATTCTTAAAGAAATAAGATTGCCTGCAAAAGGGCATTTCTAGACTATTCTTTTTCTGTACAGGTTTAAAATTTAGGAAAATCTGGAAAAATCTCGCATTCTCTAAAGAACGGTCCCCATAAACCTGGAACGGCCCTCCAATATATCTAGGACCAACCCAATATTTATGGTACCGCCTCCAGAAGTCACGAGATTTTTATTGTTTTCTCATGAGTTTCTTTGCAGTTGACCAACACTCTTTTAGCCTCAGCTACCTTTTTGCATTTTGCTAAACATACTTTGGAATCAAAATTCTCTATACCTATGCCTTACCAAATTAGTCCACCTCATTTTGATTAAATAATCATCCTCCTCATTCTTCTCATCATCTTCATCATACTTCTTTTCTTCTTCTTCTTCCTCTATGGCTTCTACCCAAGCTTCATTATCCAATCCCTCTAAGAAGATCAAACTCACTATCATTCCACCAAGAAAAATCTTTGTGGATTTAACCCAAGAAGATGAGGAAACTCATACCCCTTCTCTTATATCAAAATCCTCATCTCCATCTCCACCTAATGTACCATCAAAAACTCCATCAACCAAAGACACATCTTCCACTCATGGAACCACCTCATCATCCTTTGAATCAAAACCACATTCTTCACCTCTTTCTTTAAGAAACACACCTTTTCCACAACCAACTAGTCGTTGTCTTGATGATCCATTGGATGCTCCTCCAAGACCTTCAAATCCTCTTCCACTTCAAAGCCATCCTTCTTTGGATACTACTCTTTCTCTTTCACCTGTCACTCCTCTTTATCACATGTTTGAAACTCCGTAACCACCTCCACCACCTCAACCACCTCTCATGGGCCATCCCATCTTTTTCAATGTTCTTGACTATTATGGAGCACATTGCCTATGTTGCTTCCACAACCGCAATCTCATCCTTTCTCTTAGGGATGAAATGCATTTCATGTTTTCTCACATTGAATATCTTCTTACTTCCGCTATCGCCTCACCTTCTCCACCTCACCATTAAACATCCTTGATGTTTCTAAATAAATTTTCACCCCACCTTTTGTTTAAACCATCCTCTATGAATCAAGAATCACCTAGGTCTTCTGTCGCTTTTAGAATATTAATGTAGTTATGTTAATCATTTTAATTTTAGTCTTGTAAAATTCATGCTTTCATGTATGAATCTCTTTAAATATTATGAATGAATGACTTTATTTTATTAGTATGATGAGTGATTTGAGTGCTTACTTATGTTGGCTACTTCTATTAATTTTGGCCATCTTTATATATATATATTTGTCATGATATTGCCACAAGTTAGAAATATATATTGCACTCGTCTTTCTAACTCGTTTTTGTAGCAAGTCATCATAACTCAATCCCTTAGTGCCTCAATGAGGGGGCGTATACATCAAGGGGAGCATTAGCATCGTCGATTTATTTCTCTTCTCTACTCGACGGCTAACCTTTTTGATTCAACAAAAAGGGGGAGAAATGGATTAAAACTCATTAATAACTTGTAAACTTTATTTTTATATAAAATGAGTTTATATTTTGTCATCATCAAAAAGAGGGAGATTGTTAATACAAATAATGTCTAAAAACGTTATTTAAATTTTTCGACCTCTCTACGTTTTGAAGATGACAAAATATAAAAACGTCTACGATAAAAATAAACGTTTACACGTTATTATCGTAAATTTCCATTTCGATGTAAATCACTTAAGGTATGTATAAACACATCATTAAACATGATTAGTGATCAAAGGTAATCTTTTTGTCTTTAAAATCACATTTTTACAAATGTAATAAAACCTTTTTATAAATAAAAATATACAAAATATTTTTATTAATTAAGAAATGTTTTAATTAAATATATAAATTTAAAATCTGGTTTTCCCCTTAAAACAGAAGTTTTTGGACCGGATAAATACTTCCCTACTAACAAACAAAAAGAGGAGTGTCTACCTAGGGGCGGCCATCGGGAGACGTTACTCCCTCTTCTCTATAAATACTGCACTATTTCCTGGCAGATTTTCAACCTCTTTGCACACAGTTTTCTGTATTCTTTCTATCTCTAAACTCTCCTACTTCTCTCTAAAATCTTTGATCACTAACTTGCTTAATTTTGTTTCAAGTGATCCAGTCTCTTATTTTTTTCTCATTCCCTCAAGTGCAAGAGAAGAACACTCGTATTCGCCAAGAAATGAAGTGTTGTAGATTAGTGATTCTCTTCTATCTTCTTCTAGATTTGATCTCTATATTTTCAACCTTGTGTAGTTGTGTAGATCCGGATAGTGTATAAATTCGAAAATATTGATTGCGTATCAGTTAGTATTTTAGGCCTTAAAATACATTTGTGAAGTGGTAGATTGGTTCTAGCTAAGATTAGGACTCAACATTTAGCTTAGTGTCAGAAACTGGGATAAGCGACGTGTAACGGTTTTCTCCGCCTAAAGGGAGCTTGTTGACATAGTGAAATCTCGATTCGGATACTCGAGGAGTGGAGTAGGGCAAAGAAGAGCTTCGTAGCCGAATCACTATAAATCTCGTTGTTGTGGTCTGATTGTTCTATCTCTTATCTCTTGTCTTTCATTTATACTTTGTATTTACTATTTATATTGTGATTGTGTTTCTTGTAGTTAGATATATTGTTTGTCCATATTCTTGGTTGATCTCACATATACTTGAATCTAACATTTTTATAACCAAAGTTTTAAAACGACAATTAACGAGTAAACTATTCACCCCCCTTCTAGTTTTCACAAGATATATTAAAAGAAAGCTACTAAAAAGAAAAAGAAAAAATCTCACTTGATAGGAATCTAGTGAGTAGACCTAAGCTAAATAGAATCCGGAAACTAGACTATTTCCTGGCAACGGCGCCAAAAACTTGATGCGGCAGATTGCAACACCGAAGTTTTACAATCCTCCTAGGCATAGTACATAATCGTTGCAGTGTAGTATAGGTAAGACTCGGGGGACTGATTGTTCTTTAGGGGAATAGTGAGGTATGTTCGAATTGTATGTCACTAAGATCTAAGGGTTGAGACAAGAGTATATTTGTGTTTTTATAGTTTTTAGAAAGCAAGTAAAATCAATATGTTGAGAGGTGGTTTTAAATTAAACTAAACTACTCCTAATTGTGCAAGAAAAGTAAAATTGGTGGTGGAGTCGTATAGGCAAACAAACGTGCTCACTTAATCATGCACTACTCCCTAGTTGATCTTTTTAACTTATTGCCTTGTCACCTCCGTTAGTGTAATGTGTAAGTATTCCATTTATTCAATTGCGAGTTGGTTAGAAATGTGTCTACATGACCACCTAAGTAAGGGCTCCTGTAACACGCCTCGCTCATCCAATAGTAAATCACGCGCAATAAACTTAAATAGTTAACCTCCCAAACGTGAGGGTTTCACTTAATCTAATAACGTTTCACTAGACGTCTATGCTAATGTAATATCTTATAGCTATTTTTCTAATGCCTAGATTGCACACCACTAACAAATAGATTGCAAATCAAGAAAGCTATAATAGCAATGATTGAATTGTCCTAATTCTAAATCGAACTCATAGCAAACTTCCATGTTTAAGTAGATTAAAAATTTTATTCTTTTGAATTAACTTCATCGTTCTTATTTTGTTGAAGTCCATGAATCAATAAGAAATTTTGATAACTAGAGAACACGTTTCTATAGCTATAAAATGATAACATCTTGATATAATCAAGACCCCTCAAGAGTTTTGATTAGAAAACAGAGTTATCACCGCAAAAGAGGGGATGACAAACTAGCATGATTACTTATTTGCTTTAACTCGATAAAGGCGCTATACACCCTTGCGGTAATGTATGCTAATTAAGGAGGAATTGCATGCCAAATTTTCAAGTTAAAGAATAGCATAGATGGCTAGTCTAACTTGACACACTTACTTGGATATCTAAGTATATGCTTACTATTCCATGTGACTTACATTAGCAATAATGCGTAGACATTCAAGACGTGAAAATATACTAAATTGCTAAGAAACACTCACAATGTTGTCAGATCCAGTGGGAGCAATGAACTTTATGTATAAGATGACATACTTGCAATGTTGTCTAATTTAGTAGGAGCTATGAGCTTAACACCCTGTAGGTGTCCCATGATTATTTCTGGCTTGCCTTGAAATAATAAATTACTTTTAATTTTGAAATTCAATGTTATGTGAGTTGTGTATGAGTTGGAAAGGTGGGTGAGTGAGTGAGTGGGTGAGTTGTGAGTGAGTTCATGAGTAAGTTGTAAAGTGAGTTGGTGATGTAATACATATGAGCCTATGTTGGAGATGAATGAGACAAGTTTAAATATTAAAATATTGTTTGAATGTGAATGTTGAGGGTTATGAGAGGGTTAAGTGTAGGAGAATCAAGTGTGCAAGATATGTGAGTTTGCACATTCAAATTCAAACTTGAGGAGGAAGTGTATAGTGAAAGCTTGATGAGAAATGGTTTCATCTTAATGTTCTAGTGAGGAATAAGTAGGATGTTTATGTGTAGAAAAGTGTGAGTGTTATAATTTCTAGAATGTTTGAGACATTATAATGATTAGGGAATGTGTGGGGGAATGTTTATGGAATGTGAGAAATAAATGAGATTGTAGTATAAAATGTAGGAGACAAAACTGTTTAATGTAGGAGTGTGTAAAAAGTATTGTTTGTTAGGAAGTAAAAGTGTACAAAGGATATTCAACTTCTAATTTCTCAAACTTTAATAATCAAATGACATAATCTATTATTAAGAACCAATAAGCATAATCACTAATCACCTTAATGCAAATAAGATAAGTACTTTGCATCATAAGCAAAGCACTTCTAATAAAGTAAAAGGAAGCATTTACGCAAAGTGGCATTGACTTAGGGGGTGTTTACCAAATTAAGTGCCAAGATATCTGGCTCTTATTTAATCTCTTATTGGGGAGAAGGAAGCTTTAATGCTTCCCTCAATTAAGAGGCATCAAGGGTTTTGGCCCATATATCTTCCCCGTTAAAAAAAAGAAACACCCTCTTAGTTTGACCAATAAGTGAGTAAACCCGTTACGTGATTAGAGAAGACGTATGCACATATTATGTTCATATGAATGCTTTCGTTTAATTGTATATTGAAAGTATAAATGTCATAGGTTTGAGAAAAGAGTTTTGGCCTTTGCTAGATGCATTTAGTAAAGATTTTGAGTTGGCATTTTTGGAAAATGGGAGAGCTTGTTTTGGTCATCTCTCTAAGTCCAAACCTCGTTACGAGAGGACCTAGTAGCTCAATTATCATATACATACCTGAAAAGATTCACATTTTTCGGGTAAGAGGAAAGCAAAAATTCAAAAACCGAGTCGATTCTTAACAGAATCTGGCGCATTGGCGCGCCAAGACCTATTTTGGTCCAGCTTGGTTTTTGGCTATCTTTTGTGAGTTTATGTGTTTTGGTCGTTTATTTGTCATCGTTAAAACATGAAGGACACTTAGCTAATGTTGCACCAACATTATGTCATTGCATTTCGCATACCAAAATGAGGTGTTTTTTATGAATATACTGTAAGTTTTTATTTTTAAAATTTATTAATCTTTATGTATCTTGAAATTGGTTCGGTGGTTTTAAAGTTGGGTAGGATTGTAAGTGAGTCTGGGTTTAATTTGGGTTTTGATTTGGGATGAATTGTGAATTTTAGATTTAAAGGAACTTTAATCAAGTATTGGGTTACAAGATTACATGTATGTTTGGCGAAATGGGTTGGGGTTGAAGCTGGGGCTTGGGCTGGGGGTGGGGCTGAAGCTGGAGCTGGGGCTAGGGCTTATATTATAAGCTGAAATTGAAATTTGTACTTTTGTAAACTTATTTGGCAAATAGGTTCGGGCTGGAGCTTATTATTGTAAAATTACTAAAAAGACTTAATTAAATGAGTTTTGAGTATATGTTAGATTTTTTGTGGGTAAATAAGTAATTTCCGGTTCAAAAGCTACGGTTTAAAGTTTTTTGCCTCTTTTATGGGGCTGAGGCTTATAGAGACTTATGACTTATAAGCCCTTTCATAAGCTCGCGTGACAAACGAGACTTATTTTATAAGCCGACTTATTTTAAAATCCCAAGCCCCGATAAGCCCCTCGCCAAACATACCCTACGTACTTTTGAATTACCTAGATTTTAGATTTAAGATATGAAATGAAATTGAGCATTTGAAGTATCAAAAGTGAAATTTGGGTTTGATGATGGACGGCGTATTATTTTTGTAAAACAGTTATGCACGATTCCTTATTATTGGATAAAGTTCTACATACATTAACTATGCTAGTATGATTTGAGCTTGACTTAGTTCATACTCTATCTATGACACTGCCATATTTTCTTTACAAACAAATGAGCGTCGAGGAGTTTTGTATACATACATGTGGTTGTGTCATGCACAAGTAGGAGAAATCTTAACAGTGTGCAAGGTACAATACATAGCAATATGACTAATGGTTTTGTACAATTTTATTACTGGTTTGGTTTACACAGTAATTTGTTCCCATGATAAATATGTACACTTGCACATTAAGCTAATATTCTACTAGGACTCCTTCACATAAAATGTATGTGGCCATATTTAGAACAAGTATCAAGATATAATAAGAAGCTACTTGATTATGTTTTCTTGTAAAGTCATAAACATGAAGTATGAAATTAACTTGGAATTACTATTGAGGCCAAGAGTCGGCGCTCACAACTACTTTAGTTAAAGGTTATGTCTTTTTGGAAGACAAAAATATTAACTTTTAACATATATACCACCCATATATTGAATTTAACTTATAGGCCGTCAACTATATGTTTGTTTTCGTTTACACCAATTCCGGCCAAATTTATGGCTGAAAACTCTAAAGTATAAATGAGGAACCAACCTCTAAATTGTCCAAGTGAAACGAATGAAATGTTTGATGTGAAATGCCGATTATACCCTTAATTAAAGTGTGAATTTATATTAATAAAAGTATTTTAGAAGGATAAAGCTAAAATTTTGTGACTTATTTTTTATTCATATTAGTTAAATATGTTAGTGTAAGGTTTATTCTTGCAGTTTGATTATTATCCGGATTAAATTTTATCGAAATCAGCGTAAACGAAGATAAATACATAGTTTAGTGGCCTATAAGTTACTTTCAAAAAATGAGTGACATATATGAAAAAAAACTTAAAAGTTGGGTGACCTCCTAATATATTATTCCTTAGAATTATATAAAAGATTGTTAAACATAGAATATTAATATTAATTAAGTGTTAATTTTTTCAATTAAGGAAAGATTAAACACAACCCACAGGTTGCTATAAAAAAATCAAAACCTCGTTTTCTTCATAACCCCATTTTATAGTTTCTAATGAACAGGACATGGGTTCATGATTGTATGTACCCGCGCAATGCGGCGGTAACTAAATATAGTGGCGAGCAAAGATTGTTCATTTATATGTTTTTTCTAACATGACTTTACAAAATAATAAAAACAATTAATTAAAATAACTATTAACTATACCGATGCAAATATTTCATATCCAAATAACATAATGTTCAAATTAAAGAGAGTAACATAAGTAGTTAAAGACATAAATTAAAGATAAAGTCAATACAAATAAAATGTAATAGACATTAAAAAAGATAATTTGTTAACAATATAATAATTGACTAAAATAATTAAGAACCTAATTGTTTACAAAATATATATTTTTATCTTAATGATTGATGAAGATTTGACTTATTGAATGATGTAAGCCATAATATTAGAACCCATTGAAGTTATAAATTTTTAGATTAAAATTTTGAAATGGATTATCAATGTCAATCATGTATATATATAATTCACAAATCAACTTTTTTTTATATAAAGCAGTAGAGATACATACTATTAAAATAAGCGGTTTCAACATTAAATGTTTGTAACCACTTTGACCTTCAACATTAATTTAAAGACCATGATTATGGTCATGTAACCATTATGAATTCTTGTAGGAGGTTATGAGATTAATTGTCCGATTAATGCTCATAACTTCTTTTGACCAAGAGTTACAAACTCATTTAAATGAGTTATTATTAATACATGCTAGTTAAAAACGTATACATTAAATATTATATGAAATTTAAAATGTGACTAATGAATTCATACCTCCCGTGAGTAGCAACATTAGCAATGAAAGCGGCCAAAAGCAAACACGAGGGTATAATTCTGAAAGCCAATAAGCAAATTGGGTGTAGCCCCTTTACACATGGCATCCATGCTTCACCATCAAAAAGAGATCAAGTTGCTCAAAATATTCATATAGATCTAACAAAAAGTACATTAGACATGGGAATATTCATATGAATATGCCAAAACCACTCAAAATCACCAAAAAACACACCGAAATCACATAGCACTGAAACCACCTAGTCCACGAAAGCCATGATCATTAGCTTGGCAGACGGTGGAGACAATGGCGGCGGTAGCGGCTGACGGCACATGATGTTGGCAAAGGTGGCGGCAGAACTAAACGGTGGTGGCGGCAAAATCTGATATGTAAGACGGCGGAATTTGATGGTTTAAAGAAGGAGAGAGAAAGGTGTTTGTATTTTTAAGAGTGATAAAATAGAGAGATGGAAATGGTGTAATGAATTTTGTTAGTGTGTTAGGCTTTTATACTCAATGAATATTTTTGAGTTGTGGTTTACACTTAAATGATGTTTAATGGACTGTTATAAATGGACCACATGAATGCAGCAGTTACAATTTACTGAATTGATGACAATATCAATATTAGCGGTTACAAGTTGACTGTATTAAAAAACGTACATGGTGAACATCATTGACTAATATGGTTTGTTATAAAGTGATTTTTTTACTAAATTCTTCAAGACTTCTAGTGAAGATAATTTGTATAGTTTAATAAGAATCAAATTCCTCTTTTATAGATATAAAATTTAAAAGCTTTTACTTTCAAAAAAAAAGCATATAACCCTTTTAAGGTTGACTACTTGGCCATTAGAGGCAAATAGAAACTGATTTCAGTGTTGATGAAAAAAAACTTAAATATAAACACACCCATGAGACTTGGACAAAAGAATCTTCATTCTTTTTTTTCTTATCCTTTGACTTGTTTCGTTTTAATTAATTAAATTAACAAAAGACTCCAATCACTATTATTGTTTAAGAAAATCAACAACTTATCGACGAGTTCCACTCCATTAAATTATTTTTCACCAATAACCATCACACTTTAAAAAAAAGTGATGAAAATATGGTATATAACTTTTTAGGTTTGAAATTTTGATACGAGGGCATATTATTTTGTTTTTTAAAGTTGTCACAATAAAAAAAAGTGTATTTAGTTGCATTCTTTAGTATAGATGGACTCGATCTTTTGAAGAAAAAGATATTGGAGTATCACATCATAATTAGAATATATTTGGAATCCAATAACCATCACACTTTTACCAAACAAAATCTTTAACTACTTTACCTTTTATTAGAAAAGATATCCCACTTTTTAGTTTTATTATCTTATGCTAGTAACTTTGTTCAAAAAAATCTTATGCTAGTAACTTTTTATTTAAAAAATATTTCCAATAAATTTGTGGTCGAAGAAATATGTAAAATACATCTTGGTTCACTTCGACTTATAATTGTTTTTACGCGTGTGTAAAAAATATGTTCACATAACTTTAATTGTGTAAAAAACTATTTGGTCATGATGAAAATAAGACACGCAAAGTAGACATCTTTATATATTTACCGTAATGATCGGAGGATTTGATTTGCTTTCCGAAAGATGTTGATCGATCGTGCATACATCACTATCACTTACTTTTTTGCGATCTTATGTTTTTCCGTTTTATGTAATATTTCCTTTTGAAGGGAAAATTGCAAAACGATAAATAATTGCATTTATATATCATTTGGACGAGTTTTTAATACACGGTATAATGTTATTTATGCATATTTTGGATATATCTATATCCAATTTTGCATGTTTATAGAGATATATGCAAATACCCCCTTTTAGTGTTACTATACATGCATGAATAATAAAATGTTTCTAACTTGTATCTCAAGGATGTTATGCTTAAATTAGTTGTTTCGGATTAAACGATAATCTCGTTAGTCAAAATTTTCCATTTATCGATCTTGTGTAGATCTTGGACATGATCGAGTTCACCGGAGAAATGGTGTGCAGTCACCAGCCGTAAGGGCCGTTAGAGTGGTAAAAATCTTGCTCGTGATATCATGGACAATTTTGATCATGCGTGTTCTCTAATCGTCTACTACTAATGTTTCTAAAGCATCTAATTATTTAACCATATCATGATAATTTCGCCATGGGCAAGCTGATGTAACTCATGTATGAAAGTGAATCATTATTGCAATTAATAATACCTTAATGGGTTTGACTTCAAGGATTCAATATGGTTATCAACTTAGTAATGTGATTATCTTTTAAGGTAATGGTATACAACTTTACATGTTATATTATTATGGTTTATTGCCAAAGTTCTAATCCTTTGACCTCTTAATATGCATTTGTTATTGTAAAAAATCCTAGCAGTTTGATTATTTAAATGCAATGCCATAATCTAC
>BQNB010036642.1:19411-49981 GCA_026074375.1 Tanacetum coccineum | reverse complement strand
GTCCTCAGCATGACCGTGTACTGGATTGTAATATTCTTCAAGTAAAGGACTGAAAAGAAATTCCAACCCTTGTTGTGACGAATCTGTCTTCTCTACTATAGGAACAACATTTTATCTTGGGGGCACGAGGTCAGAGTTGTCATAGTCTGACGCCTTTTGTCCTTGAGGAACGAGGCCTGAAGAGACATTTTCAACAGACATCTCTTGTCGTTGTGGTGCGAGGTCTGAACTGTTGTGGTCAGACATCATTTGACATTGATGACCGAGGCTTGAACTGCTGTGTTCAAACGTCATTTGATGTAGCTCATCTTTTGTGAAACCATTCTGGCACTGGTTTCTTAGATATCAACATTTTCAGCAACCACACTCTGAGATTTTCTTGCTTTGCATTGTATAGTGCATCTGCATTTAAGTCAATTCTTTGTTGCTTTTGACCATTGAATGATGTACCTGCACTTAAACCCAGAGTTTGTTTGCATGCATGAATATAAGGGATATCTACTATTGAACCATGTGTGGGTTCACTGTCAACCTTGCCTGTGCAAGAGTTGAATAACTTTCCTGTGGGAACCCACCTAAGATGAACATTACTAAAGATTCTACCCGTTGGTTTCCATTTAAGACTAGGTCTAGAAGGTGTCGTTTGTGTCCATTTGTATTCTAATGGACATTTCTTTTCTATCCACCATTTCCATGCCTTATTTGTATTCTCATACAACTCCTTAAAGTAACTCTTGGGTTTTTGAATAGTGGTATCTGATGCAACTGTTTTCTTATGGGGTGTTGCAACAGATTTGTTCATTTTTCTCTTTGGTTTACTAGCACTAATAGGCACTACTTTAGGCTTCTTAGTTCTAGCATTCACGTCATTCAAGTATTTAGAAACACAAGCATCATGATTAGAATTAAACACACATTTTCCACATTCAACACAAACAGCATTCACATTTGAAGTTCTGGAATTTGAACTGTCATTGTACGCAGTTACAGATTTTGTTTTCTTAGAAATACTAGAAATCCTATGGTGGTCTTCTACTTCCTTCTTTGTAAACTTCACTTGACTATTGTTTGGCACGACCTTATCTTTAACTTGATAGCTCTTAAGCAGTGGTCTGCTAACACTAGTAGAGTGATTTACTCCTGTAGATGTAGACACGTGAGGATTAGTATTCCTAGAAGCGTAAGGTAACAAAGGTTCTCTGTTTTGTGTTGTGCTAGTGGCAATTCTATACATTCCTGGTGTAAGCATATTCGTGTGTATTTCCGCTTGTTTTCTATTCTGAGGCAAATTCTGTTGAGTGACTTGTTTAGATGAACCATCTGACATATTAGTTTTATTAACCGACTGTTTCGTTTGAAAACTTCTCATTTCAGGAGAATTTGAAAAAGGAGTCGGTTTTCCTAAAACTGATGGTTTTGGAATTCGTTGAGCATTTGGTTGTCGAACAACATATGGTTTATTAAACTGAGTTTCCACAGACTTTCCCTTGCAATTCTCGATGAGTTTCTTTAACTCACTTATGACTATGTTCTTGTCTTGCATTTGAGCTTTCAAAACTTGTATTTCATGATATTGTTCACGTTCTTTTCGAAATACATTAGATCCCTTTTCTTTGCAAACTGAGTTGTTTTTCATTTGTTCTTTACATTGTTATAAAGAAAGTTCAAAAGAAATCGAGTGTTTTTCAAGTTTAGAAAAACTTTTTAACAAATTATTATGAACTTCAATATTAACAGATTCAGTTTGTTTTGACAGCTTTTGTGCAAGACATTCACATTCTTTGACTTTATGAAGATACATGCATTCAGGATTCAGTTTGTTTCGAAAGCTTTTGTGCAAGACATTCACATTCTTTGACTTTATGGAGATAATGCACTAATCAATTTCAGTGGAGCATATAAATCAGACAGAGAATTGCAAATATGAATACATTGTAACATCTTGAGAACACATCTCTCTTAGAGAAGTAGTTTCATATATGTTTGAAAATCAGCCTTTTCTGACTCAAGTTCGTCAAGCTCACTTTTCAACGGAATAAACGTCTCCAAAATCGTCTTTATTTCTCTTTTTAGTTCATGGTATAAAACTAATGACTGTCTAGTATTGTTTTGTTGAAGAGGCATTAATAAGATTTGATCAAACTTACCATACTCTTAGCTGTTGGGTTAGGAAATGCACTACTCGTATGATTAGACCCACGTTTGTTGTCAAATTGTTATAAAGTGATTGAAGTTGTTTGTTATTACGTTATTAAAAGTTAGTCTTCCTTTTTTAATGGATTTAGAGATGGGTAAAAGCCATGTTTTTAGCAATGTTTGGCTTTGTCCTAACAAATGTTTTTCTCCACATCGTCTTCCTAATTTCTTTAAAGCGTTCCAACTGATCAAGATAGGTTTTGGATGGTGGTATGAAAGTTTCATAAAGACTGTTTTGGATTCTGTGTGTAAATATATATGGTTTCACTTTGTTCTTATACCAATTTTTGATCTACTCTCCTCTGAATAGAGTGACTATCTCTTCCCCATCAAGGGGCAAATCTGTTCTGCATGGATCAAAAGTTTCTTCTGGGAGTCTGAATACAAAAGGGCTTATTAGATTGAGCTTGCTTGCAGTACTTTGGATTAGCAAATGGTTGACTCTACCTGATACGGTTGCGCTATTTGGGTGCTAAACATGTGATTAATGGTCTGTATTTGACTGATTGCGTTATAAAGATTTCATTTAAAAACTTTATCTGTTCTCCCATCTCAATCATCGTGCCAATGTCTTTTCCTTCTAACCTTTTAAATCCGAAAATGTCTTAGTTTATCTTTGAGTTGACCTCTCATATTGTGACTTATTTAACGACTCTTTTTGGATCTAGCTCAGCGATGTTTCTGATTGACAACTGAAATGTCTAATGTTTTTAATAGTCTAATAGTCTAGAGGGCATTTAACTTTGTTTTGAATGTATTTTATAATCACTCGTTAGGTCATTAAGGGCCGTTGTACTTTCTCAAGTCAAGTCGTTGTTTGGTTTAAGTGCAATCAGGTGAAACAATCCCGACTGCTAGTAGCCTACCCCAGAGACCTAATAGACTCATCAAGTTTGTTTGCACCTCCGTCAGTTCTTGAGTTCAATGATGCGTTTGCTTTCTTTATTGTTTTGTACCTTTTGTTTTTCCTCCATGTCTAGAGATTAAATTAGCAATTAATTAGCAAGCGATGCACGTCATCCAACACATTCAGCCGCATTTGTGTATCTACCTGATTATCATTAGTAATATATTTGGATGTAATTAGAGGAATTGAAATCGCTAAATCCTTCTCCAAAAATATGTTTCGTCGTTAAACTGGATTCCAGGATTGATCCGATGTCGTCTCACATTTGGGCTCAAACACATCATTTTAATATGGTTTTGTACATGTTCCAAGGCGTATCAGTGGAACTTGATTTCAGCAAGTGAGACTCCTGAATCTTTGCCATGTTAACTGTAATGTGATTCCAATTCTTGTTTCATATATCTATTCATCCGTGTCTTATAGCCAATCAGCTTGCTCAGCTTGAAGTGGTAACACATTGTACACTTGTTTGCCACATCATCTTACTTATCCTTGTTGTACTAGCGTAGGTCTGTTAAACGCTATTGGCTTCCTGCATTTCCTGGCATTGTGTCCAAATCCATGCAGTTAAAGCACTGTTATTCCCATTTTGTTTTTGCACTACGGACTGACATATGTTTCCCTAGGCCCAGCAATTGTTATCGTCATTTGATTCCCAAACTAGCCCTTGAATGATTGTCGTTGTTTATACATTGGTGTTGGTATCTTGCATCTGGTTCTTGGAGTTTTGAAGAAGTTATCGAAGGTTGTTGTTGGTAGGTTTGTACAGTGTCTTAAAATACTTAGAAAGGTTATATGTCTTTATAGGGCCAATTTCTTTTGCATATGCTTATACTACGAGCTTGTTCTGGGATATGTCCTTCCTCAGAAACGGACTCAGATTGAGAGTAACTGGTTTTGGCGATCTCCTTTGGCCTTTGTGTCGGGTAAGACGCATCATGTTCGTGTGAAGAAGATTGCTTGGGTGAGAGTGCTCATCTCGTTGTTTGTGTTTTAGTGCTGATAGTTTAGTTATTTGAATATGGATTATTTGAGCACTGGTAGCCGCTCTAAGGAAGTGATAAGGATTTGCACTTTTGGCTATTCTTTCAAGAACGATATCCTTACTTACGTTTTGAATCATGCTTCAGACCGTCAAACAGCTTGTGTATGAGACCGTGTTCTATTTCCTGTCATTTGCTTGAACCTATACTTGTCACTAATCTTGTACCATTCTGGTTGAAGTTGTTGAGAATTGAACATTCATTGATTGGTGAAACTTGCAAGTTGTTCCTTGTCAAATCATTTCTTTAACAGTTTATTATAATCGGGTAGTATAAGGACTCCATGGATTCTCCAGTGCTCTTGAAGTAAACTTCCAAATTTCCAGAATAGATTGTCTTTACATCTTGTACGTTCAACGATTCACCTTGTTGTAGCGACTTTAATAGGCCTGTCCAATCTCCTTTGATGTGTTACATGTAACAGTTGAGTCAATTTCAATCACCAATATACAGTCAGAATTCAGAAAATAGCTTCCTTTTCAGCTTGAAAGTGGAGTCTGTTCTCTGCTGTTCATGTTGTGGTATATGTCTCTACTTCTATCATGGTGCAACTACTGGTAGAAATGTTCTCTGCTGCTTCAAACTGCTGCAATGAGTAAAGTTCGTAGGCAATTACTGGACCGTCAATGATGCATTTTATCAGAATTCGTACCATTCGATTTAGTGTCAATGGTATCGTAGAAAACGAGATGCACTAGAATATTCTCCTGGTCAAGCAATCCGTTAAACAATGTGTAAGGGCGACTCTCTTTTTGAACCAGCTGCCATTATATTGTTATGCATTTGGCTATCTGTGGAGGATGTGTTAACTGGAGTAGACATGATGAATGATTGGTTATTTATTATGAAGTGTGAAAGATTTTGTTGGATCTTAAGTGGATATTGTTGATTGAAAAAGGTGTGTGGTTTTTGTAAGGGCAATTCACTCTTCACGGGTATTTTTCACGTCTAATGATTCAAAAATCGATAAATGAATTTTACTGGGATTTGATACAGAATCAATAGAAAACCATGTGAAATGATTTGATGCGGATATCAGCGGCAAAAATTCCATGAAAAATGAAAAATGTCAATAAATCATAGAAAACAAGCTTTTTGGGCCTTTGAAAAATCTTAAACTGCCATAGGGTGGTTACAAACGTGATCCGTCTAGTTTTTTCTCTTCGATTTGAGAAGGTCTGGGCTTAACGGGACTTCACGGGCATCAAAAGTTATGCTTGTTTTACTAAAACCCGTTTCGATACACAAGTTTTGCTAAAATATAAAATTCGTTCGTCTCCAAAAAAAATTTGCTTGTTTGATCCGACTCGTTATACCGGATCGTCATCGTACGATCCGCTCGTTCGTATCGCTAGTTTCGATCGCTCGTTCGAATCGCTCGTATCGATCGCTCGTTCGGTCTGCTCGTTCGATCGCTAGTTCAAGATCGGACCTCGTTCGATCGCTGTCTCGAGGTACGCTCGTTCGATCGCTAGTAGTTCGATACGCTCGTTCGAATATTCGCTCGTTCGATCGGCTCGTTCGATCGCTTTTTCGAGTCGCTCGTTCGATCGTCTAGTTTCGCTGTTGATCACAAACGTTTTACACTCGTTTCGATCGTTAAGTTGTTTTCGCTCGTTCGATCACGCTTGTTCTATAGGTGACCAACGTTTGTTGTCTTCTCGTTTTTTTTCTCTATCTTCTTTTCTAACCGAAGTATCACCAAACGAACACAATGTCGCGAGAGTTTTTCCACTAACAATCTGAAAGCAACGAAAACTTATGTTTGCCGAAATCAAGTGAACTCAAATTGTCGAGTCTAATATGCTTACATACATCCAATAAAAAAAATAGCTATCCACACAGAGCGATTGATACCAAATTGTAGGAAAACCGATTTACCAACTTTTCACTTCATAACCGAACACGAATCAAGAAATGAGAACGGAGAGAGAGGACGAGAAAAAATTAGAGAGAGAAGAGAGAGAGTTGAGAGAGAATAAGAAAAAGAATTTTTAGATATTATGAAAAAGATATTTTCTAAAAAAGAAAATATCTATATATATTTAGATATTTTAGAAAATATCTAAATATATATATACCCCTACACATTTAATGTGACGCGCGGGATATTTAACTAGGACCCGGGCTCGGGTTTTGTTTGGGATTAAACCCAAAACATATACAATATTAGATTAACTATCGAGCCCGATTCCCGATATTTATCTTGTTTCAAACTTTAATAATAAAGAACCGAAGCTCCATCGTAGAGTGACCGAGCTTCCTTGTTCGACTCAATAAATTGAGGCTAACAAAGGTTCTTTCATATAGATTACAATCCTTGATTAGATGATTAGGACTGTAACATATAAAACATAATTTACCCCCTTTGTGCCCAAAACCCGTTTTCCTAGATACTTGACCAACACTGTTTTGACTGCTAGGTGACCTGTTTTCAAAAGATGTTTCACTATTTTCTGAGTTCGAAACAGTTTTCTTTTGAATTTCTGAAGTGTTCAAAACAGTCTCTTCATCATCACTATCAACCCAATCTTCAATTAGACTTTTTTCATCAATTTTCCCGGTTGATAAGTTTCTTTGTGTTCTCTTGGTTTAATGGCCTTATTCCTAATGGTCTAGATTCATCTATCCCTGTAAAAGAGGAATTTGCCCTAGGTGGATATGATGGTACCTGTTGGTGGAGGTATGATGAAATTCCTTTTGCTCTTTTTGAATATTTGGATACGAAGATTAGATGAAATTTGTATTCCTAGAAGTTATTTTTCCACTGCCATACTACTGCTAGATCAACCCCGAATCTATACATGACTTATCAGACACATATCTTTGTTTGTTAGAACTTCATATTTGAAGAACAGAAGCTTTTGACCATTTTTCAAGTTTGTCTTGAAGTCATTCTTTCCTTTAAGGCTTGATCTAGTTCTTTGTTTTCTGCTAGTTTTGAATCCCTTTTCTTTATGTCATATTCACATTGTTCATACTTATCACCCCATGCATATTCATTCTTTGCATTGTGTTTTAAGTATGACTTTCTAATGACTCTATAGAAATATTTGATATCATTGAATTTCTGTCCTAGCCCTTTGAAAGAAATATTTATCTCTTTTCAGTTTGATAGCTGTCTAAGCAACTTTTATTAAGATTTACTAGAACATTTTGGAACAGTAAGGTACCTCTGAGTTTGTAGCCATTAAGCTGGACACTTGTGTGATTCCATCATATTTATTGCTACAGTCAAAAAAGCACTCAAGTCATCGTGTCCAAAAGTACTCACATTTTCTGCATCAAACTCCAATGGCTTCTAATCTTTGTTCATCTTCGTGTCAGTGCCATCATAGCCAAAAGTCATTGGTTCAGCATCAAATTCCTTGGTCAGTCTATGTCTTCATTGTTGTCTGTTGCTTCACTAAGGCTTTGAGTTTTTGAATCTTCAATAGCCACAATCCTATTTTCTGACGACCATTTGCTCGGTTTTCCTGGTATTTAGCAAAATCAACATTCCCTAGCATAATGCAACCCAACTTTTGACGGTTAAAGCATTCAATCTTTGATTATAAATAGGTATCTCATTCTTCTGGGCTTGAGATAAATGGGTCTTCTGTTTTCCTCATAAATTTACATTATCCTTGCAGTCATCTTAGCAACTTGCCATCGACTTGGTTTGTAAAAAATAATTTTTTTTTTTCATTCCTTAGCATCATCATAATTTGCAACAGATCTGCATATCATGAGTGTAGGCATAGATGCTTGTTTTGAGCAAAGAAGGAGCATATGATATTCATCTGAGTGGGAAGCACAGTTAGAATGCAGCATGCATGTGATTGATGTAGCCTGTGCTATATCCTTTTGGGTATGTACTGGTTCAACAGGTACTTATGTTTAACAAAAGTTCTGTTTGACTATTCAGTGGACTAGAAATGCAAATGTTTTGTGAGTTTGAGTTTGAACATTACCCATTTTCAATTCTATGCTCATCACCTTAAGTTGTTGTAGAGATCATCAAACTCTAATCATCCAAATCCGGTTTGTTACTGAATCAATGGTAGCGTACAACATGTCCACACAGATGGAATAAACCTTAGTGATGAACTTCAAATTTGCATCTTAAAGGAATACAGCGAAGTGTAGCATTCAATAATGCAAGCATACTTAAGAATGTTCGGAAAACCTTTCGTATGATGAACTCTAGCTCTTACTCTAGATAGATAGTTTAACGTTCTCGAATTGTTGTTTCAAAGATTCTTTGATTTCTTTGTATGCGTCATTGCTCCAATCTTGCTTTTCTTGGCTGTCATAAGGTTTTTGCATTTGTGGCCATCATGAAAACTAAGCGATGTCTTTCAGTTAATTGCAGGAGAAGCAATATGTTTAGGGCTATTCTTCATTTGTTTTCTTCTTGCGTTGGCAGCATAGTGATGTTTTTGGTGCTGATGTGGATGCAGGATCAGTTGTTGTTTGGTCTCCTTTGTTGGTGATATTTATATCCCTAGTATATGGTTAGTGTATGGCAATATACTGTTGCATTTTCATGGACCAATAGGTCATATTCACCCTTCTTGATCATAGGGATTCTCAGTGCAGTGACAAATGAGGTGGGAGTGATAGGTTCAGCTTCAGACATCTTTTAGGGTTTGAAAAAGATTTCGAAAGATTAAAGGTTCTTCTAAATCAGAGTCTCTCCACAAGCTCTGATACCACTTGTAGGATTCAGTTATTCCTTATGAAACACTGATATACTGTACAACCATGCGGTATTAGTTGGCAGTACTAAAGAAAGAACACACAGGTTAATCAAACGATTTGGATTAAAACCTTCTTGAATTGCCTAACTTGCAGAATCCCTAATACAATACTGTAATAATTCGTTGTTTTTCTTATATATGCTTAATACCTTCCTAGAGATCTTTTATAAAAATAAGGATAACCTTAGTAGGTGTACAGTTCCTTGTATATCATAAAATCTATATCAATACTAATCACTTAATTATCAAACTAAGTTAAAGAAATAAAATATTACTAGCTTATAAACCGTTTTTAGGTGATAATCTTTTAAGATTTCTTTTTCCACGGTCCTCATGGCAGTACGTGTGTGATTTGCCTTATTAAGTAGGCAGTACTTTCGATTTCACTTAGGCCGTACTTTGACCTGTTCTTAGCAGCACTCTTTGACCTTTTGACATTGCATTTCCAACACTTATGAAAACAGCTTTTTAATGAGCAAACTTTAATACAGATAACAAATAGCTTAAGACAAAACCTAATGAACTTATATAATGAAGCTAAATAGCCAGAGACAAAGAACTAAGAACTATGTTAATATTTTTGAGTTTTTGACAGTTTTATGAATTAAAACTAAGAAATCTAAAATGTATGCTATAAAACTTAAAAACAGATATTCAAACATATTTAATAAGCACAAATAGATAGAATTAAGCAAAAATAAGCTAGACTATAAGCAGTTAATAAGCATATGCAAAATTAAAGCTAAGATACTTGAAAATTAAAGGAAACTTACAAAAGCCTTAGCTAAACAAAGGCAATAGTGCTCAAGAGAGCTTTCAACAGCTCTAGCTTATCACAAGGATAAGCTAGTAAGGTCCCATAAGCTCTTCCATTGTAAGCTTATCATCCAAAAGCTCAAAATCCATAAGCAAATGTATTAAGACTGATTTTATTAGTTTGAGTATATTAAGAGTTTGTTAATAGCTCAATTTGAGCTTAGAGACTCAAAGAGCTAGTATGAGAGCTTATGAGAGCTTTTTGGAATAGTGACTGAAAACATTAAGAGCTTATGACAGATTGTATAAATGAACACTAAATTTCATTAACTTGAAAACTGATTACAAGATTTTAAAACTGAATTACAATAACTGAATTTGAAAATTACAAAAGCTAAAGCTTAAAAGCTAACAAATTACATAAGCTAAAATTTTTAAAAGCCAAAAAACTAGATATCCCGTGTGTGTGAATGTGAGGGCTATTTATAGCCTTCAGAGAAGCTTCTAGGTCCTGGAGTTTGTTAGATGCTCCCATAAATCCCTGCCCTTGAATCTTGCCAATCATTAGATCTGTATTCTTGGCCCTTGGATTGTTTTGATGAGCACACGGATTGCCAGCGTGGCAATCCGTGATTTGACCCTCTTGTGCTTCTTTTGTACGTACTTTAGTACAAAAATCTAGCCCTTGGTGTGTTTTCTTCATCTGCGTGGCATTCTCCTTGTGGGTTTTAACCAATGAGAGCGTTTGGTGATGTAATACTCTGCCAGCTTGTACTTAATCCCTTGAATTGTCTCTCCACGTGGCCAATTTTGATTTGCCCTTTGGTTTTAACTCAAGGTAATTCGAATAAGAAGATGAATAGTAATAACAAATTTTCACGCGTAAAAAACTTGTACAAAAGGGTTGTTTGACTTTTCTTTTGACCCGGGTTATAACTCGGGTGACTTTATAAAGGGTTTTGGGCCGGGGTAAGGTATTGGGCTCGGGATTGGTTATATAAAAAAGGTAACGGGCTAACGGGTGTTAACTCTTTATAAATTAAAGAGTTAACACCGTTAGGGTTTAGGGACTATTTTTGCAATTTGGTTTTCTTTGAGGGACTGATTTGGGAAATTTGGGATTTTTGTCTTTATATGGTTGACTTCGGTTGACCAAAGGTTGACTTTTGTTGACCTTTGATAGCATTCTCCTGGTTTTTGCACACTCAATTCCGTTCCCGTGTCCGTGATTGTCCGGTTTTGACCATTTTCTTGAGATTTTTGCAATATTCGTACCTACACAATCACAAAGACAAAACAAGCAATATACATGCATTTTAATCACAATTTTGTCTTTTTAGGGCCAATTTTGATATAAAATGGATATGTGTTTTCACACATATCACTTACGGTGTTAACCGAATATGTATCGTAGCTAATTAAGCTTATTTTAAAGCTTATGGACTAGTTTTTGGAGCTTTTAGGCTCGCGGCTCATTAAGCACAAATATGCCGTGGCTTATTTGTTGACTTATTATGGTCCGGGTTCTTTTCTACTTATTAGTATGAGCGTATGAATATAAATGGGCCTTGGTTTTGGGCTTGGATCGTATTTTGGACGTATAAATACCTTAATTGACCCTTATTGAGCCTTAAAGCCCAATAAGCTTTATTTAGTCGTTTTTAATAGTTTGTCGGACTTTTGGAAAGTGAAATGAGTTTATAAAATATTATTGAACGTTGTTTTGGGGAAAAACACTTTGATAAACGTTGCGGATTGAGATTTTGGAATTTTGTCAGAAAGTGTCGAAATTGTGAAAAGTTTTTTAAATTAAGGTTTGCAACTTTGAAAAACGTTATATAAACGTACGGGTCATGCCGAAATTTCATAAAAGTTTATACTTAGAAAATTTTACTTAAGAACGTGATTTTTGGTTTTAAATAATAAAATATTATTTTATTATTTTAATAAATTCACTAAAAGACGAAAAATATATTTTTTCTGGGAACTTCATACTAATATGTTTATTATGAGTAACGTTTCATTTTCAACACATTATGATTATATTTTACGGTAAACTAGGTTGCGAATGGGTTTTAACCGAAGGTTTTTAAGGTAAAGAGGTTATTTTAGGATGAGTTTATGTTATCCTTTCTTTGTTCTATTCGGCTGGGGTTCTTAAACCATGGGTGTACAAATTTATTTACTACATTGTAAATTATATGGACTCTATCCTAGTCTTTTTAGTTCTCTAATGTATAAGGATTAAAGTTTTTGGTGTAATTTATTTGAATGTCTTTTATTTTCGATAGGATAGAATGAATGTGATTTTTGCCACTTTTCTTGTTGCGTATGAAAATTAAATAGCGAGTATGGTGGACTTATGTAAAGCCTAGATGAGTGTATTTGACGTTTTCTAGCAAACGTTGAAATTTGGAGCTCACGCGAATTAACTAATGCGATTTAAATGGCTAACTACGCGAATTAAGATAAAGTCTAAAATGAAATAGTGAAAGAAATTTAAAATGACGAAAGTACGGAGTCGTAATATGACCTGAAAAACACGGGGTGTTATAACAATTATGTGCTTATGATTGCTATATGAATATATGTGATGTAACTTTACTTGCATGTACTGTGTTTGGCATGCAAGGGTTGTGATTTTACTTGCGTAAACTGTGTTTGGCACGGCAAGGGTGATTGGCATTGATTTGCCTTGTCTATTTTGTGGTCCTGCCCTAATATAGTGCTCCGGCTGGTAGGCCCTTTAGGTGCGTAAGTGACATATTTGCTACCTGACTAGCGAGGATGCTTAGGCATGGTGATCAACTAGCAGCTATGCTAGGTCGTGTTTACATGATTAGCGAGGATGCTAAGTCATGGGTGATTCTCATACATTCACTATTATATTGCACTTTTGTCCACTGTTTTGAGATATTGGCATAGCTTTTGGGTTTAAGGTCAAACCTACGAGCTCACCAACATTATTGTTCCGTCCGGTTTCTCGAAATATTCACAATAGAAGCCAAGATCCCATTCGTTTATAAAAACGGCTTGACAATTGTATGGAATTTTAAGAATTTGACCGAATTGAGCGACAGTAAGATTTATGAATTCGTGTTGAATCATAAAGGAGATTACAAGGTAACCATATTCATCGGTTTATACCGTGACTTGGCTATAGAAGTCTAGAATAAATCTTGGAACAATCAGTTCGTTGATTTTAAAAAGACAATTGAAACGAATGTTAGTAAAGAGACGCTCGATGTTGTTAGATTTGTAGTAAGCCTTATCAACAACACGACCTTCGTGAATGTTGCGGTTTTCAATAGGTTTGTAGAATTGGACAATGGTAGGTGAGATGCCAGGAATTTTGGATACTTTTGGTATGTAGGATTTAGTGAGGATAATAACGTATTGTAGAGCCTTTGGCATTTTGTCACCTAAACAAGAAATCAACAACATAAAATGTTACAAAAAAATATAATAAGGAAAATAAAGTTTTGAAAAGTGACAAATGTAGGACAAGGATTATTTCGACTTTAAAAGTAAAAACCTAAGAAGTGATCCATATGTTCCTTAATTTATTTTTTGACTTAATCTAGGATGTCGAAGAATATATATTAGTTATATATTTCAACATCAAGACAATAACCCAAACACTCCCTTATCAATATAAAATTTGTCTAAGCATGTCAAAAATTATGTATTAAGTGTATATTTTGTTTGACACGTATAAGTTTGTTATTCATGACTTGACAAGAGTTAAATAGTGTTTGTTTTGAATAGAAATCATGCTTTAAAGCATTAAACCAAACGTCCCTTTATTTTATGCCATTTATAAGATATATCAAGATATATATGATTTATATATCTTGATGACTTATACAAGTTTGTTAAGTGTTTATATACGTAGCAAAACTATAGTGATGGTCCTTTTGACTCTAACAATTGTTCCTAAGAAACGAACCAAACACTCCTTTATCTTTATAGAATTTTACTCATTGATTTAAAAGATGTATATATGTATGTTTGAATAATTAATACTTGATTATTTTTATCATGTTTAGGCATTTATCAACAATGTGTAAGTTTAAGAATGCCTATGTGCAAAAATTCGGCTATGTGTTCATGTGTATACATGTTTCAAAATTTTTAACTCAATAAGTGTTTTAATTCAATCCTATCAAGGTTGTAGTGTTCTTATAACGATGGGAATCATTATAGTTATGAAAATTCTAGACCAAAATAAAAAGTATGAAAATAATGAAGAACACACAATTTTGATTGTGAGCAAAATTGAATGAAATCAAATGAAAAGAATGATGGAAAACTTACAATAGATGTTGTTGTTGATTTGTTAGTGATTACCCCTTGCGAATTTTGGTTATTTGGATGATTTGAAGTTTTGATTTTGATGGTTATGGTGTTGGGTTTTCTTCACAGTGAGTGGGAGAGGAGAAAAAGAGTGAATGATGAGTTGAGCACAAAAATGCAACTGAAAAGGGGTGTTTGTTTTCTTTCTCAGATAGGCGGTCCCCTTAATTAATTAAGGGGGCCGCCCTTTTTACACAGCCGATCCCCTTAATTTTAAGGGGGCCATCACCTGAAAGACCCTTTTTTTATTTTTGGCCTGAATTTATTTGATCCCTGTTATTAGTAATATATATTTATATATATTTAGTTGTTTTAATGGGCAAATAAACTTAACATTGTGTTTCAATGATAAAGGTGATAATTGACATTTTAATTTAACCTTTTTCGTTAAAAAACATTCTTGGATTATTTCGGACGAGAAAATCAAGGACGTCATTTTGAGAGGTGATTTAGAGATGAGATTTCTTGCAAGGAGGAGGAATTAATTTCTTCGAAAAAAAGAAATTAATTGATTCATTCTGAGATGAGACGAGAATGGATAGCAAAGATAATGAAATAGTAAGACGTGGTTGAAAATATCAACAAGTTGATTCTGGATGATGGTTGACACAGATCCGAGGCGATCGTCGAGGTCGAAGGGAGTTTGTTTCATCCATAGTGTGTCTATGATCTTCATGCGACTAATCCTACTTCTATGTTAATTGTTAACCATTAGCTTGCTCTTCTTCGTCTACGTGAGTTTGCTATGTGGTCATAGAAGATTTCCATTTTGTAGACGTATAACAATAATCTACACGAAAGAATAGTTCATAGTGAACTAATCTCTTCAAAGCTAGAAAACCAACAAATGGTATTTCTAGAGACTACATTATTTTCTAAGAACTAATTACACTACAACATCATAGTCACATAGACATTTACTTATAATCTATATTCTACGAATATGAAAAGTGAGACGTACCTTAGTCTTTAGAATTATCTTCATTAATGTCTTCATGATGTAAATGATAAGGGTTCATGGGAACCTTATCATGAATTCCTTAATCCGGAGACAAAGAATGTTTGTAGAGAGCACACTACTTCAAAGGTTGTGATGGCTTAGCCATTTGGTCCCCAACGTTTCATGTATCCGAAGTTATTGTTTCCGCATATGTTTTGCATTTGATTCGAACACATGCACGGTGAGCATCTTCCACATTGAGTAAAGCTTGGTTGATGTGGATGATTCCACATTGTGTGATTAGTGTTAGAGTAATTTGGTCTACCTTGGTCTCTCCTAGGTTGAGGTGTTTTGGAACGAGGATGAGAGTTTTCATTTCTTCTCGGAGGAGGTGTTTTAGACCTCATTGTGGGTTTAGTAAATCCGACTCCGGGTTTTAAGGAGGGTTTGTAAAAACGTTTTACCACATCATCACTTGCAATAGGAATTTTAGTATTATTTATAAGTATAAATTTTGGGTTTGATTCTATCAATTTTTCTTTCGACTCAACTTCTTGGGCTTTTACAAACTTTACTTGTTTGGTTTCGCTAGGTGATCCTTTGGTAAAATTAAAACCTAACCCGGATTTATCTCCGGAAGTTTTTTGAGAACTTATTATTTTCTTAAGTGAGTGACTACTATCATTAAATTGATTTAGCCTAGATATTTCCTTTCTAAGCTTCTCATTTTCAAGCTTGAGGTCTTGACATAATTTACATTCTTCAATTACTTCCTTACCTTTTTCTAACCTAGATAATTTATCTCTTAATTCTAGTGCTTCATTTTCTAATTCTACTTTAGCTTGTTTTAAAGTTTTATTTTTAGCCATGACTTTTAGTCCTAATTTGCATAGTCTACTATATTCACTATCTAAGTCATTTTCGTCTAGTGATGATTGGTCATCACTAAAGTATTCGGTTTCGGAAAGTACCTCATTGGAAGCTTTAGCCATAAGACACTTTTCGTCATTTGTTTTTTCATCTTCATCTTCGTCGCTATCACTCCAAGATCCTCCAACAAACGCTTTTTGGTTTTGATATCTTGATAGTTTTGGACATTCTCCGACGAGATGATTTGGATCACCACACTTAAAGCATTTTCTTTCGCCTTTGCCATTTTTGTCGTCTTTATTTCTTTGGAATGATTTTCTCTCTTCATATGGTTGTCTTACGAATCGTCCTCGTCTTTTGAAGAATTTCTTGAAGTCTCTTACGGCCATGGCGTATTCTTCATCTTCACTATCGGAGGTTGAGCTATCGTCATCACTAGATTCCTTTCTAGCTTTCAAGGCAATAGATCTACTTTGTTCTCTTTTGCTTTTGACGGTTTCAGAATCTTTCTTAATTATTTCTTCATAAACCTTCAAATTTCCAATAAGTTCGTCAAGTGATAGAGTTGTTAGATTCTTTGATTCTTCAATCGCCGTGACTTTTGCGCGCCATTTAGGATGCAATGCCCTAAGAAATTTCCTAACACAATTCTTGCTCGAAAAACTTTCATCAAGTGCTTTTAGACTAGTAATAATAGTGTTAAATTTAGCAAAGGCATTATCTATTGATTCCTCTTCCGGAATCATGAATTGTTCATATTGTTGAACAAGAAGATCTATTTTGTTAGCTTTGACTTGATTATTACCTTGATGAGTGATTAACAAAGTATCCCAAATTTCTTTTGCGGTTTGACACATAAAAATTCTTTCATATTCTTTTCGTGGTAGAGCATTATAAATTACCATTTTGGCTTCATTATTTTTAGCAAGTTTCTTTTTAAGATCATCGTTTTGTTTATGAAAAGGTACAATTTCATCCTTTTTAGTTTCGGGATTATTTTGGATAGGAGGAAAATCACCATCGGTAATAACATGCCAAAGATCTAGATCTTTTGACTTCACATAGGTTTCGAATCTATTTTTCCAATAAATAAATCCATCACTTTCAAATAGTGGTGGTCTTTGCATAGATTGCCCTTCTAAATATTTTTCCGATTCCATAGATCGATTCAAGTTTTAAAATACAATTTATTTTAAAAATCTTGTTTAGCGTGGCTCTTGATACCAATTGTGGAAAACTAGAAGGGGGGTTGAATAGTTTACCGCTTTTTAATTAAAGGTTTTAAATTTGTTTGTAAAATTTTAGATTCGACTTTTATGTGAATTCAACACTTGCACAATATGAACAATATACTTATCTAAACAATCAATAAAATGATATGAGAAAGTAATGTAAGACAAGAGATAAGAGTAAGAACAATCAAACCACAACGCAAGGATTTATAGTGGTTCGGTAACGAAGCACCTCTTCGCCCTACTCCACTCCCCGAGCACCAAACTCGAGAGTTTTCTTCACTATGTCAACAAACTCCCTTATGGCGGAGAAAACCGTACACAACGTTGCTTACACCGATTTACGACACAAAGCTAAATGTCGAGTTCTAATCTTAGCTAGAACTAATCTATCACAACACAACTTCACGACTTGTTCACGACTTCACAACTTCACGACTTCTTCACGACTTCACGACTTCTTCACAACTTCACTTCACCACTCTACTTATATCACAACTATCTAACACTACTTGGTAAGATCACCACGATTTAACTATACTTACAAAGATCCCCAAGATCTAGCTACTACACACAAATATCAAATATACAATTGATTTACAAATATGTGATATGGTTGCAACAAGATTGCAATACACACTTAAGGTGTAATACTTCTTCACTTGATGATGAAAGTATTCTTCTCTTGCACTTGAGGAATTAAGCTTGGATCACTTGGAAACAAAGCTTTATGATTAAATGATCAAAGGATTTTAGAGAGGATATGTGAGCTGTTTTGAGCAGAAAGAATGAGTGCAAAAGGTGAGAAAATTGTGGGAAAAAGTCCAGTATTTATAGGACAAACTGGGGGAGCGTCTACCTAGGGGCGGTCCCCTTAAATAGGTGGGCGGTCCCCTTAATTTTAAGGGGGCCGGCCGTGTATTTAAGGGGGCCGCCCTAGACTGGGGCTTCCCCAGTTTGTCTTTTGTGTAGGGGGATTTTCTGGAACTTTTCTAGCCGTTTTAGGTTCGAAAATTTGAATTTCAAAATGTTTATTTTGAATAAAACATTTCTTTTAATTGTAGAAAATGTTTTGTAATGTTTATAAAATGTTTACAACATTTTATAAAAGTGTGAGGTTGAATAAAAATTTCCTTTGATCATAAAATGCATTAAGCATTTATTTATTCATACCTTTAAGTGATGTATTTGTTGAAATGAGAATTTACTACTAATTACTTGTTTACGTTTAATTTTACGTTGAACGTTTTTATATTTTGTGATTATCAAAACGTAAAGATGTGAAAAAATATTAGTAATGTTTTTAGGCATTATATTTTTATCAACACTTACTAAAACAAAAAGAAACAAAAAGAGTATCCAAACACTCAGAATATAAAAATAAAAAATTATTTAGGATACATGGTGTTGTAATACTTCCAACTTTACAGAAATAAGAAGTATAGCTGTCATCTCCTGAAGAGAATGGCTTAAAACCCGAACTCGTACATCTTTTGTGACTAAACATGGAAGAAGCCCCTAAACTGTGTACCTTAAACGACGGATAAACAGAAGAAGATTCGAAAGAAGAGTAGTTGTCATCTCTTGAGGGCGTCGACTTAACACCCGAACCCAAATTAGATTGGTCACTAAACACAGGAGAATTCCCTAAATTTTGGTTCTTACATAATGAACGGATAGAGGAAGACCCAAAGTCTAATATGACACCCCCTTCAGCACAACCCAAACCATGTGTAGACATTTTATCGACCGGCACAAAGTTACCCTCGTCTGCTCGACTACTTTGGGAACAGTAGTTTGTGATTCTAGATTCAGTACCAATAAATCCTGGCCGATTGTATAAAGACTGTCGTATATATAGTCGTCTCTTTGATGTGAGACCCAAAGACAAATTCAACTTATCGTTCCAATCAGAGCTTTCAGAATTTTGGGAATTCTTATTTCCGTTAATACATTTTCGCTTTCCTTTCATATTATTATTCTGACATGGAGTTCTAGATTTTTTGGTATCCTTATTTAGGCCTTCATTTTTTTGCTTACCTTTCATGTCTTAGTATACGTTTTAAAAAGAACAAATTCAAATGGGTACAATTATTTGGGAGTAGCTAATATGTGCATAAGAACTTAGTCACCATAAACAGTATTTAAACAATCATAATCAAAGTTGTACTATATTGGGTATCATGGAAACTTAACATCATAACAGAGATTGTATGCATAAGAGATAAGTATGCTAGGCAGGCATAGTAACTCATATCAGCAGTATATGTATCGCAACATTAAAAACGGACATGATAGGCAGGCATATTAATTGTTACCAGCATAATCAAACAGAATAAAAACTATAAGACATTATAAACTACCAAATGGTAAATAAGGCATACATAAACAAAACAACTTAAGAATGGCTTGATTATCTTGTACCCAAACGTACCTGACAAAAGCAACACCTGAAACAACAGCTCGTAGAAATTGATCGGCAAGATTTGAAGAAAAAACTAAACACACAAACACTGTAACTTAATTATGTGGTTAATATGATTGTTAGTGGAGCAGTAACACACGTTTAAGTTTCATTGGCTAACCCACCGCCCTATTTGATCTAATTAGTTGCTTTAGGGGGGGTTATGGTATTCGTTAGAAGAACCTCGCTTATCGTAACCGCTACTGCAGTTTGAGAATTACCTAGGAATGATCCTTCCAGAAGCAATGCAGGTCAACTAAATGGAAGCACCACCTGGAACAAAACATTTCAAAAGTTACACCTTTACCCAATGCGTCTAACCACAATGATGACAATTCCAATCTTGTAACAAAAACGACAACCTTGACACACACAAACCTTAATCCAACACATTTAAATGTACATATAAAAACACCCAACATAAAAAAGGGATTTAGCCGTACAATAGCAACGTACTTTCGATTTTGTTCCATCTTGGTACGTGAACTTTTTTTTGTTCCACTCAATGTAACGAACTTTCATGTTTTGTGTTACTTTGCACCAACTTGGATAGGCAACCGGATAAAAAGTTTGATTACCGGCTAATAGTCTACGTGGCACGTGAACTTTTTTTCTAATGTTCCGTTTTGGTACGTGAACTTTTTCTAATGTTCCGTTTTAGTACGTGAACTTTTTTTCTATAAAAATGTTTAATACTTTGAGATTTATTATTTTTTTCAAAATTAAAATTTTTTTTCGAAATTTAAATTATTTAAAAAAAAAGGTTTTTGGTTAAAAAAATTTTAGAATTTTTTTCAAAATTATATTTTTTTTCGAAATTAATTTTTTTTTAAATTAAAAATTTTTTTTAAAAAATTTGGTTAAATTTTTTTTCAAAATTAATTTTTTTTTAGAAATTAAAATTTTTTATTTTTTTCAAAATTAAATTTTTTTTCGAAATTAAATTTTTTTTTAAAAATTAAAAAAAAAAAATTTAAAAAATTTTGGTTAAAATTTTTAAATTTTTTTTTTCGTAATTAATTTTTTTTTCGAAATTAAAATTTTTTTAAAAAATTAAAAGTTTTTTAAAATTTTTTTTGGATAAAATTTGTTTCAAAATTAATTTTTGTTTCGAAATTAATTTTTTTTTCAAAATTAAATTTTTTTTCGAAATTAAATTACGTATAAAAATATGTATATAAGAACGTGTGTAAAAATATGTGTATAAAATCGTGTATAAAAATGTGTAAAAATATGTATAAAACCGTGTATAAAAATGTGAATAAAAACGTTTGTATAAAAACTTGCATATAAAAATGTGTGTATAAAAACATGTATATAAAAACGTGTATAAATTTAAAAAATAATTAGAAAACAAAAATAAACAACCGTTAGTATAAAGGACTAACGGTGCAAACGTTCGTTGGCTAAAAAGCCTAACGTTGCAAACGGTCGTTAAGTGGACCAAAAATGTAGCTCATCCGGTAAAACAAGTTTGACGGTGCAAATTAACACGAAACTTGAAAGTTCGTTACATTAAGTGGAACAAAAAAAAGTTCACGTACCAAGATGGAACAAAATCGAAAGTACGTTGCTATTGTACGGCTAAATCCCATAAAAAAATCATACAATTTACCTTAATCTTGATTAAAAGAAAAAACAACTGATGAGATTAACAACATTAAAATCCAAACATAAACATCAGATCCATCATTTTCCATATATCAATCAAGATTCATACATATTAAACATATCATACATCAATCAATATTCATCATTCATATTATTTAAACTTTAACCAAAAAACAAATCTTTATAAATCAAATTTAAGAAAAAAAAGAAACTTGATTTTTTGATGTGAAAAAAAACAAAGCAAAGCATAAGAAGGATTCAATTGGACGAAGCATATCACCTATTCTTTTCTTAAAATATAACTTCTTCACCCTGTAAGAAACAATTCAATTTTTTATCAAAAAAATTTAAAAACCATATTAATCAATCAATTATTACAAATAATCCAATAAAAAACAAAATTTACCTTATCTTGATTAAAAGAAAACACAACTGATTAGATTAACAAAATTAAAATCCAAACATAAACATCAGATCCATCATTTTCCAAATATCAATCAAGATTCATACATATTAAAGAGATCATACATCAATCAATATTCATCATTCATATTATTTAAACTTTAACCAAAAAAAAATCTTTATAAATTCAAATTTAAGGAAAAAAGAAACCTTGATTCTTGGTGAAATAAAACAAAGCAGCGAAGAAGGATCAAATGACGGAAGCAAAAATTTTTTACGCTATTCTATTTTCTTAAATGACAATTCCAATCTTGTAACAAAAATGACAACCTTGACACACACAAACCTTAATCCAACACATTTAAATGTACATATAAAAACACCCAACATAAAAAACAAAAATTTACCTTATCTTGATTAAAAGAAAACACAACTGATTAGATTAACAAAATTAAAATCCAAACATAAACATCAGATCCGTCATTTTCCAAATATCAATCAAGATTCATACATATTAAACAGACCATACATCAATCGAGATTAAACATTCATATTATTTAAACTTTAACCAAAAAACAAATCTTTATAAATCAAATTTAATAAAAAAAGAAACCTGATTCTTGGTTAAAAAAACAGAAGCAGCAGAAGAAGGATCAAATGGACGAAGCAATTCACCTATTCTTTTTCTTAAAACATAACTTCTTCACCCTGTAAAAAACAATTCAATTTTTCATAAAAAAATTAGAAACCATATTAATCAATCAATTATTACAAATAATCCAATAAAAACAATCAACAAATCACAATAACTACCCTAAATGATTCCGGTGGTCAAGATCTCGTAAATTTATTCTGGTGTTCAAGATCTGAATATGAATATGGAGGTTAGTGATTGTTTTAGGAAAGTAAGTAAATTTTTTTGGGTTAGTATAATGGCAGAGATGATGATTCATTGAGTTGGTTGATTGTGTGCTAACACGTGTTGGTATCGTTGGATTGTTGGTATGAGTGGATTATCATATTATAAGGTTACCGTTTATAAGGATTATAAAATTATTAAATAAGAGTAGGTTAGAGAGGCTGCTATTGTTCATAAGATTTTTAAATAATATTTTTTTTATTATAAAAAAATAAGTTGTGAGAGGGAGACATGGAGGGAACAACACATCAAATGTAAGATAGTATTAATTAGTTTGTCATTCAAAATAAAAAAACCAAAAAGATTTAAATTCTTGCTTCATTTTGATTTTGGCATGTTCTTGTTCATATAATAAAACCATGCTCTTTGTTTGTCAGTTTTTGTTATGTATGTGTGTTACATGTTTTGTTTTAAGTCTTGTGCGTATATATGATAAAAAAAATTAATTAATTAAAATCTAAAAAAAGAGTTAAAAACTTATAAAACATAAAAAAAATTATACGTTTATTGTGCGTTTGTTTGTGTTTGCATGTGTTTGTTTATGCGATTATATATGTGTTCGTAACTAATAAAGTGTGATAAAAAAAACAAAAATTTGTTTTCTGTCTTAATAAAACCGTTGCACTCGTGTTTGTGTGCGGCACACTTTTATAATTTTTGCCGCGCTAGTATTTTTGAATATTTGAAATAATAATAATAATAAATTATGTTATAAGTACGCCGCACTTTCTTTTAAGTGCGACGAACTTTTGGTTAGGAAAAAAATTAATAATACTAAAACAAAATAAAAATTTCTTTTACGTAATATAATTATTGTGTGTTTGTGTCTGTGCTAAAAAAAACCCAAAAATATTTAATCTCTATATGTGATTTTTTTTGTTAGTAGTTATAAGTTTTCGTACCTTGAATAATAATTATGTACTTGATATGTATTGTCTTTAAACCAAAACTCATAAAAAAAAACTAAAAATCCAAAAAAATTTGTGTGTGCTTGTTTTAGTGAATTGTTTATAAATAAAAATTTTAAACGAAAAATAATATAAAATATTTAAAAATTTATTTTTGAACTTTTTTGGTGTGTTCGTTGGAAACCCTCACGTGACTATAACTCGTCCACTCGGGATACCGAGGGGTTTAAAGGCTTGTTGCATACGCTAAATGCAACTGTGTTGCCTACGAAAGTGCGCTTTAGTATTTTACGGTTTTTGTAGTTTAGTTTATTTTGCAGATTCAATAAATAAGCGAAGCTTGGATTGGTGGTACGTTTTCACTTGGGGATGTGATATATTGGATTAGTAGATTACATGTGGTATAATACACATGCTTGACGTTTCGTTTCGCGCCGTATCTTTCAGAATTCAACCAAGCACTTATGAGCCCCGGGAAGTTTCGTTTCTCTTATATTAATTTTTTACATATGTCCTACTTTTAAGTTATTTTCTAATTACGCATAATGCTCAACTTAAGTATGGGGGGGAAATGAATTGGAAAATTTTGACTCATTATTAAACGTATAAACTTTTGTTTGCCCTCGGTAATCTAAAAATCTAATCTTGTTTTTAAATATCTTTTGCCACTTAGGTTAATATATTAGAATGGAACATAGCTAATAAATAAAATTTTGAAATCAGAGATGTGTCCCGATTGATAGAGCAGATCCGACTCGGGATCAATGACATTACTTGCGCATTTATACCAACCATTCCAGTAAAAATGTAAGGTTTTAGATCTTAAGGAATTCAGGTATCCATCTTTGATATCTAAGATAATTTTTGCCCTTAGCTTTCTCGAGTTAAGGTTTGAATGCAATTGCAAGGGTCTCATCCGTCGTTACGGCTGTGTATTTGTAATTTGTCGCCTTTTCTGGAGCATTGGTATCGGTTTTAAATTTATATAAGTGTGCCGGTGATTTATTGATTCTAGAACTTGTGCTTGATAATCATTATGAGACCGTAGTGAGATCATGTTCGCGTGATTAAGGTATTTTTACGTGATAAAGAGGCAACTTAGGATTTAACCTAAATTATCCATTCCATTTAACATATTCTTTTAGTTAATTACACTGATTAGCTAACCACCAAAATAAAACCCACTTGTAGCACTCATCTTTAGTGCTAGATACCCCTAGTTTAACCCCTGAGCCATTCTATTCATTTTTCTTCCACTAAAAAAATATACAAAAATATATAACCTTTAGCCTAACCTTACCCCTTGTCGAAAGTCCCAATGGTTGGTTGCTAGTTGCTCGAAATGATTGGTTGGTATTTGCTTATAGTTTGTTCGCACTTTGCTATAAGTGTTGTGCCATTTCAGCAAAGATGAAGAGTCGCGACTTTATGTTTCGTATTTTTTGTGGTGTATGCTTATCTCAAGTATGGGGGAATTGTTAGTTATGAAAAAAAATGTGATGAAGGATAAATAAGAGCTATGATATGTGCCGGATATATTGATGAGAGGTTTGATAACCTCGTGGGTTTGTGGATTGTCGTAACTAGCAACATGGGTTCTTGGACTTGTCGACATGTATATTATAAAACCAACTCCAGTATATATTTCCCATGCCTTATCCACACCCTTATAAACCCTTAGCCTAACGTTATAACCCGAATAAAAGTCCTCTTTTGATATTTATACCTGGTGCTTACGCCTTGTCGGTGCAGTTTTGTTTCTTGTAAAAGCCTATGGTAACTTAATGAATCATGTCTGAGCAATTGAGTGTGATTTTCCTTTTACCCTCTATTACATCACATACGAGTGTTTGAGTGGATTATATTTTTCCTTATTCGTGAGGTGCTTAGTCATGATATTACAGCTTGAAGATCGTTGAGAATTGTGAAACATCTCTGTTTTCACATATTAAAAATTAAAAAAAAAACATTTTTTATAATTCAGTGTTTATTTTGTAAAGCTTATTATTTTTCTATATTTTGCTTGAGGACAAGCAAACCCCTAAGTGTGGGGGGTGTTTGTGCCTTTTGCGCTTATTTATTAAAAAACCAAAAATATTTTCGATAATTTCACACCCAATAATTTTTAAAAAAATATAATAATAATAAAAAATATCAAAATTTAAAAATATTTATAAAAATTTTCTTGTTTTGTCATGTAGAGATTTTTTTTCTGAATTTTTTTTCTTAGATTTGCTTGAGGGCAAACAAAGTTTAAGTGTGGGAGGATTTGATAACGCTCAAATTATACATATTTATATATGCATTATATATGCTTTTATGTATATTTATTGGTTAAATATAAGAACTTTTAGTATAGAATAGAATATATATTTGTCATTGTAGGTTCTTGGAACGTGTCGTGGAAGAAAACGGAAGAATATACGAAGATTTGAAGCTTAAACAAATAAACAACTCAAGTTGAATGCTTCCCGACACCTGTTCACTGTTTTGGTCATAACTTGGTCATACGAACTCCGTTTAACGCGATTCTGACAGCCACGCAAAGAGAATTGAATTATCTACAACCTTGAAAAGGCCAAGTGCTGAAATTGCCCAAAGTGTGGCAGTTTTAACAAAAGTGTGGCGCACTTTTGAGGCGGTGGAAAAAATTAAAGTCATTAAACGAAGACAACATTAACACCCAAAGTACGGCGCACAATTTATGTTGTGCGGCAGTTTTTGGCCCCTGAACAGCCTCTAGAAAGCCTCATTTGTCTCTCCCATTCCATACAATCTCACACAAAATAAATATCTTACACACACAACTTCATTGGAGCCTTTGGAGAGGAGCGTATGTGTGGTGAGAGGATTTTGGATCCTATGCATCCAATCACAACTTTTAATCCGCGCACTTACCACCATATTCACCACCGCACGCTATCCTCCGCGATCCACCATTTTAGATACTCCACCCTTTCTAGGACCCACTTAATATCATATTTCCAGAACCTAAACCACTAATACCATGTGGAATTAGACGTTTCACCACCAAATCTTAATTCTTCACTATATTAAACCCCGTTCAATAATAACACCATTTGGCGACGTGTTCTTGATTTCCAGCGGGTTTGTGACAGCCCCGTGGGTTATCCCAGTAGGTTCGGATATTGGTTGTTTATGGGAGCAATAGGTTATTGGTTGGTTATGATGTAGTATTCTTCGTTTGTTTTGGTGATATGTGAAACATGAATAATATTTGGATGATTTTGCCATGACTTGTGAATATATATGTTTATGAATTCAATGTTATCTTTACTTAGATCCTTGACTTACCGTTTGATTGTATTGTTTTCAAATATTTATTAGGTCAAAGATATTAGTTGTAAGGGTTGATTTTGAGCTCGCGAAATCAATTCCATACTTCGTGAGAATGTGTGTAGGTAAATTAATAAATCATCCCAGTTGAATGTTGTTTAAGACCACTTCCTTATGTTGACACGACCGGGTTGGGAGGGATTCATATATAATATATATATTTAATATTTATTATATATTATTATATATTTATAAATATATATTATATATTATTACTATTCCTTATTTGATAATAAACCATCTTTATGGCACATCGTGATGATGTAGTTATAGGCCGAAAAGTCAACCATCATAACCATTCGAAGGATTCTTTTTTTCTATGTTATCAGTGGTTAGATTTTGCGTGTCTAGTATGATAATACCCATTATATATGACTTTGAATGCTTAGTTATATGATATGTCTTAACTCTATCTATATCTATTATGTTATGTGAGATCATGCCCTTGTGCTCTTGCTTGATTTATTACGAGATCCGTTTAGATATTTGACCCGTGACAATTCATTTAGCTTTGTTACTTGATAAACAGATCCGTGGAATTGTACAAATCCCGTGGAACGACCTGGACTTACCTAATACTATATTACACTCGAATAGGGTATACTTGTCCGAATGTTGTGTTTTTAGTCGATCGTTTGGTAAATCTAGTTATTATAAATTTAAAGCTCGTAAAAACACACATCAGTTACTAAGACTAACGAGAAACAAGATTTTCCAAAACCAGTCACTCTGTAGATTTTGCCTGAAAAAGAAAAAGGAAACAGAGTTCAGAGGAACACAAATTTCTTAGCGTTCGGTATGTTTAGATTAAACACTAGGCCAACTCAAACTAGAACACCACAGTTACAACAAGACAATAAGAGAACTAACCAATGCGGTCTATATCTACAGGAGTAAATCACACTACTAGCGTTAGCAGGCCACAACTTAAGAGCACATGACTGAAAGATATGGTCTTACCAAACAATAGTGAAGTGAAGAACAAGTCGATGAATTTAGAATAAAACCATAGAAATTTTAAGTTTTCAAATAATACAAAGTCTATAACTGCGTATAATGACAGTTTAAATGATTCAACTTTGAATGTTAACTTTGTATCTGTAACTTATGGCTACTGTGTTTTAAATGATAATCATGATGCTTGTGTTCTTTCTTAGTGAACCGATCTATTGCAACACCCCATAAGAAACTGTTGCATCAGATTCCACTTTCTAGAAATACAGAATTAGAGTAAGGATGATTTTTTAGAATGTTAGCTCGACATGTAAATGGCGGTACACTAAAATCACTCCACCAGGGTACAAATAGAAACCTAAGTCTAGGACTGAAAATGTGTACACAAGTGTTAGTACAAATTTAGATAATGCATCTAGGTTAACTAATATGTCAGACCCTACAAATGCTAAGGGATCCAATTTTTCCAGCTCTACGATGTCTTCTAATTCTCTTGCAACTAATCGAAATTATCTTATTCATCGTCGACTTTGGGTGCTCAAAGCACATGACAGGGAATTTCAAGCTTGTCATTAATTTGGTGGAGAAATTTCTCGGAACTGTGCGCTTCAGAAATGAACAATTTGCGTCTATTATGGGATATGTAGATTAGGTTCAAGGAAACATCACAATCAAGGGGGTTTATTGCGTCGAAGGGCTTAATCACAATCTTTTCTCAGTTGGTCAGTTTTGTGATACGGATTTTGAGGTTGCTTTTAGAAAGTCAACGTGTCTTGTTAGAGATCTTTAGGGAAAGGATTTACTCACTAGTGATCGTAGATCTGATCTCTATACAATTGAATTACAAGAATCGTCCTCCCCTACTCCAATATGTTTCATGGCCAAAGCATCATCAAGTCAAGCATGGTTATAGCATCGTTGTCTCTCACATTTGAACTTCGACACCATCAACTTGCTTTCCAAAAAAAATATTGTGAATGGCCTCCCTTAATTGAAATTCATCAAAGATCATTTATGTTCTTTTTGTGAGCTCGGTAAACAAAATGAAGTACCTTCAACTCAAAAAATACTCCAAGCTCAAAAGGATGGTTACATCTACTTCACATGTACTTATGTGGTCCTATGTGAATCGAGAGTATCAATGGTAAGAAATAAATCCTTGTGATTGTTGATGACTACTTAAGATATACTTGGACTCATTTTATGAGATCCAAAGATAAAACACGAGAAGTTCTCATCAATTTCTTCAAAAATGATTCAAAGAGGACTTCAGGCTCAGGTAAGAACAGTGCAAACTGATAAAGGAACGGAGTTTCTGAACAAGACTCTTCAAACCTTTTTTTCAGAAGAAGGCAACATCACGAAACGTCAATTGATAGAACACCTGAACAGAACGACGTTGTCGAAAGACAGAACCGTAATCCGGTTGAGGCTGCTCGAACAATGCTTAGCGCCACTAAACCTCCACTTTTCTTCTAGGCCGGAGCAATTGCAACTGCATGTTTTACACAAAACCGTTCACTCATAATCCATAGAATGAACAAACACCGTACCACATCATTAACAAGAGAAAACCCAATCTGAATATTCTTCACGTCTTCAGTTGCAAATGTTACATTGTAATAGATGGTGAGAATTTAGATAAGATGAAAGAAAAAGGGGATTCTTGTATTTTTCTGAGTTATTCTACTCAGTCAAAAGGTAATAGATTCTACAACTAAAGAACCAGAATGACAGTTGAAACAATTCATGTTAATTTTGATGAATTACAAGATATGGTATCAGATCACGACAACTTTGGCCCCACACCACAACGCCATATGATGTTTGATTAAAATAGTTCAAATCTCGCTCCACAACGTCTAACAACGGCGTTTAAGAACGGTGATTTAGGCCCCGCACCTCAATGTCAAGATAATCTTCCTTCAACAACTATAACAGATAATCAATCAGTGTCATAATTGGATATGTTGTTCAGTCCAATATTCGATGAATACTTCAAATAAGAGAATGAATTTGTTTCAAAGTCTTTCGGTGTATCTGATTAAACCGATACAACTCAATCTACAACAACATCGGTTTCTGCAGAATCACCTACTTTGATTATTCCAAACACATATGATTCAATAATTCCAGCAAAGACAAGTTCATGCTAAAGAAGATAACAATATTCAAGAAGATGATGCACTGTTTGATGCATATGAGTTTATCAATCCTTTTGTTACATCGGGAACAACAGTTAGAGAATCATCTTCATGTCAAATCGATCCGTCAAACATGCACCAGTTCTACCAAAGACATCCTTCTGAATACCAACAGGCTAAAGATCATCTTCTAGAACAAGTTCGTGGTAACCCTTCAAAGCCAGTTCAAATACAAAGACAGCTTGCTACTGATTCAGAAATGTGTATGTTCGCACTTACTGTCAATAAAAACAAACCAAAGAACATCAAGGAAGTAATGGCTGATCATGCGTGGATTAAAGCAATGCAGGAAGAACTTTATCAGTTTGACAGACTCGGTGTCTGGGAACTTATTGACAAACCTTTTGGCAAAACAGTTATTGGTCTAAAGTGGTTATGAAAAAACAAGAAAGATGAAGAGAGTACTGTTTTTTTAAACACGGCTCGTCTAGTGGCTAAGGGATATTGTCAGGAAGAGGGCATCGATTTCGAGGAATCATTTGCACCAGTTTCTCGATTGAAAGATTTTCAAATTTTCATTGCCTATGATGCACACAAGTCATTTCCTATCTTCCAGATGGATGTCAAAACGAATTTTCTTAACGGACCACTGAAGGAGGAAGTATATGTCAGTCAGCCAGACGGGTTTGTAGATCCAGATCATCCAGACAGTGTCTACTGCCTCAAGAAAGCACTCTATGGATTGAAACATGCTCCAACATGGTATGAT